>CAUYLG010020140.1:0-10509 GCA_963573385.1 Cacajao melanocephalus | reverse complement strand
GTATACTCCGCACTGAGAAGCGCCGTGCCAGGGAGCCGGCAAAATAGCCACGCCGGCCAAAAAAGTCACGCTGGCGACCCGCGTGGCTCCTCCACCGGGAATCTCCCAGTCTGTGGGCAACAAAAATTCGTCTGAAAGTGCGGCGTCCACTCGCTCTCCGCGCTTTCACTGGGAGCTGCAATCCTGAGCTGTTGTTAATTGGCCATCTTGGATCTCTCTCCACCTAGCATTCCTTTTAAATCCCCTCTCCCTACACCAGAGGGTCTACATTTGAGCCATTGTGTGGCATACAATTTGCATGTAATTTACCTGAAATCTTACATTTGATATTTTTACTGTGTATATATATTAATATATATTTTATGTATTATATGTTAATATAATATATATTATATACTAACTATATATGATATATTTTATAAAATATAAATATGAAATATACTTATTAAAAACATATAATATCACCAATTTCATTTCAGGTTTGAACAAAGTCTTACATCAGGACAGGCAGGCAGCCTGAAAATGCTTTGACAACAACTTCTCCCCTCCAATTCTCCCCAACCCCAACCCAGGCCCTGCCCTCCATCCCCAGAGCCCACATCTTCCTGTCCAGCCCTGGGGATGGGCCCCAGCAAACCCTAATGCCAAATGCCTACCTTTCCCCTCAGCAGAACACTAAAGGGCTGAGCCTAGATTCTCCCCACACCTGAAACAGGACCCTCTTTGCTTCTGGCTTTTCTGTCACCAAGCTAAAACCACAAGGCACAGCCAGGCCTTGTTTAAAGGATAGAGATAAAAAGACATCTAAGGTTTGCAGTAAAACTCAGTGGGCTTAAATCAGTTGGTGAAATACACCTATGACTTTTTTTTTTCACCCCTCCCAGTGCATGGCTAAGAATCACTGGTTCCTGTTATCAAATCTTAAAATCAAAGCATTTTGGAATCTGAGAACACAGTGGCAATTCATCTTATCCAGGGGTTAAGGTTTTAAAATCAGCACCAGGCCAAATATGGGTGCGCTAACATCTCTTGTGAAAATACCTTTAATTACTCACATGTATGTTACTGAGGGTTGTGCGCATCGCAAACCTCTCTCGGGGAGATCAGCAGGGCCTCCCTTCATCCCCACAGGTTTTTGATTCTTTGATTGGGCAACAGGTAAAGAAGTTGGCTAGTATTTGGAGCCATGCTGAATATCAAATACTTTTTGCTGTCCTTTGTTTGCCAAATCCTTACATTTGCATTTATGTAAATTAAATGAACCTATGCTACACCTCCACTGCAAGGAATCTTAGAAACCCTGCCTCAGAATCCTGGAACCTAAAAGTCTTAAAGACAGGATCTTAAAATACCGAATTTTTTAAGTCTTAGAAACCAGAGGCTTGAAATAATGGGAGCAGCAAGTTGTGCAGCTGGAGCACCCTTCTCTTATTCTCACTCCCTGCCTGTCGGCCACCCAGTCACTGCTGACCACTACCAGGGGTGGGGAGACTTTAGCTCCCAGCAGAGCCCACTCCACTGGGGGACCCTGCTTACGGCTAGAAGGTTTCTCCCCGGCCATGAACAGCCACAGACCCATGCCTCCAGATGGGTCACTCTGCTGTCACCTTTCCAATGACCCCCAATGACTTGGAGGAAAAGCTGGTGTCCTCAGACAACACTTGCCCCTATAACCTTATATCTTCTTAACTTCCCTTTGCCCCAGGTTCTTCATCTCCCTGGTATTCTTGCTGGTCCCTGAACCTCCCCAGGAACAGCCCCAAACAGCCCCACCTTCCAGCCTTATAGGAGCTACTCCCCGCTGTCAGCAATGCCTTTCCCTCCTGTGTCCACGTGGCTCATTCCCTTCTAGGTGTTTGCTCAAATGTCAGCCCATCAGAGAGAACCAGTGTCCCTGACCAACCTACATAAACTAGCACCCCTCTCTCCTCACTTCTACCCTCTTGCCCTGCTGTATTTTTCCCCTAATTTATTACACAGATGTATTACATATTCATTTGCTTTTCCACTTATTGTCTGACTCTCCCACCAGAATGGAAGTTCCCCAGGGGCAGGGATCTCGCTGGGTTTTGTGTATTGCTGTGTTTCCAGAGCCTGGCCCAGAGAAAGCCCTCAATACACATTCCCTGGATGGTGAATGAACGAGGGATGAGGGACGAGGAGGGGAGGAGCAGAACCCTCCCTGCCAGTGGGGACTCTTGCTTTCACCTCTTGAGCTGGCCAAGCAGGATGAGGTTAGGGGCCGTGCCCGTGAGTGTGGCTGTGCCCCCAATGCTGGCTGAGTAGGGGATGGAGATGAGGAAGCCCTTCCAGATGTTCCCACGATATTCCTCCTCCTTCCTGGAGTCAGCTAGCAGATCCAGTGGAACCTCCGTCTCCCCAGAGTGGTCTTTGCTTTAAACAAATCCAAAGAGAAGCCATTCAGAACACATAGAGAACAGGCCACAGACTGCCCAGGGATTGGGGGAGCTAAGTGATCTTTCTAGAAGGTAATTTGGAATAGGTATCAAAAAATCTGTAACAAGGTGCAACTTTTCAGCTCAGATATTCTACTCTAAAAATGTATCCTAAAGAAATAGACTAGTTTGTCAGGTACGGGTACAGGGGAATTCACCATGCCATTAAATATCATTTAAGTGAAGAATAGTCTAAATGCCCGTAAAAAAGAGGCTGATAATAAAGATAACCCTCTTCCTGGATGGAACACCAATGTGGCTATTAAACGGATGCTTGGTAAGATGAAACTGTCCATTCACAAACTACAGTGAAAAGGCATGTCACAGTACTATTCAGTTTTTTGTTTTATAAATACTCATGTTTCAGCTGGGCGTGGTGGGTCACTCCTATAACTCCAACACTCTGGGAGACCAGGGCAAAAGGACTGCTTGAGGACAGAAGTTTGAGACCAGCCTGGGCAATATGGTGAGACCCCATCTCTAAAAAAATTCTTTTAAATCAGCTGGGTATGGTAGCACACACCTGTAGTCGCAGCTACTCAGGAGGCTGAGGCAGGAGGGTTGATTGAGCCCAGGCTGTAGTGAGCTCTGATTGCACCACTGCCCTCTAGCCTGGGTAACAGAGTGAGACCCCGTCTCTAAAACAATTAATAAACAATAAATAAAAATAAAGGAACAGCCATGTTTCATGAATACAAGAGCATCTAAGTCTAGAAACATATGGAAGTTGTTTTGATAACTTTTCCCAGGAGTGAAATTATGTATTTTTTTCTTTTTTATCTTCTGGGTTGTTTTCCTTGTGCAGTTGAAGAGTTTTGGGAAATAATGAAATTGAGAATTATTAAGTGCATAATTAAAAGACCATAAGGTTGTCATTATTGAGGTGAAATGATGTCCGATATACTCCATTAAGTAAAATAGGTTTTGGAAACAGACTGAAATGAAGAAAAAAAAGTGAACCAGCAGGTTACAAAACAGCATATATAGCATTATCAATTTGCATTTAATTAATTAATTTATTTATTTATATTTTTTGAGACAGAATTTCACTCTTGTCACCCAGGCTGGAGTGCAATGGCATGAACTCAGCTCACTGCAACATCTGCCTCCCAGGTTCAAGCGATTCTCCTGCCTCAGCCTCCAGAGTAGCTGAGACTATAGGTGTCCACCACCATGCCCAGCTAATTTTTGTATTTTTAGTAGAGATGGGGTTTCACCATGTTGGCCTGGCTGGTCTCAAACTAATGACCCCGGGTTATCTGCCTTCCTTGGCCTCCCAAAGTACTGGGATTACAGGTGTGAGCCATCATGGTAAAAATGCATTTATGTATATAGCTCTCTATCAAGAAATAGTTTAGAATGGTATTCATTTAATGGTTATAATCTGCCTCTGGAAGTGAGATGCTGAATACATTTATTTTTTAGTTTAAGGGTATTTTTTGACATATGCAATTGTAAAATGTTTATAAGTGAATGAAATTGAGAGTTGCTGCAGCACTGTAACTAGGTGACAAGATAGATATGTTAATGAGCTTGATTGTGATCATCATGTCACAATGTACCCATATATCAAAACATTACATTGTATATTTTAAATACATAAATTTTATTTGTCAATTATACTTCAGTGAAGCTGAAAAAAAGGGAAATGAAGATTTTTTAAAAAGAAAACTGTTCTAACAAGAACACACGGACACAGGGAGGGGAACATCATACACCAGGGCCTGGGGGGTGGGGGGCTAGGGGAGGAATAGCAGGGGGTGGGGGGTTGAGGAGGGATAGCATTAGGAGAAACACCTAATGTAGATGATGGGGTGATGGATGCAGCAAACCACCACCATGGCACCTGTATACCCATGTAACAAACCTGCACGATCTGCACATGTACCCCAGAACTTAAAGTATAATAAATAAAAACTAACAATAATAAATAAAGTAGTTGCTGTTCAAAAAAAAAAAAAAAGAAGAGAAAAGAAAACTATTCTGTGTAATTAATCAAATTTTTAAAATTAAAGTAGAGGCCGGGCGCAGTGGCTCACACCTGTAATCCCAGCACTTTGGGAAGCTGAGGTGGGCGGATCACGAGGTCAAGAGATCGAGACCATCCAGGCCAACATGGTGAAACCCTGTCTCTACTAAAAAATACAAAAAATTAGCTGGGCGTGGTGGCGTGCACCTGTAGTCCCAGCTACTCGAGAAGCTGAGGCAGGAGAACTGCTTGAACGCAGGAGGCGGAGGTTGCAGTGAGCTGAGATCACGCCACTGCACTCCAGCCTGGCGCCTGGTAAAAGAGTGAGACTATGTGTCAAAAAAAAAATAATAATAAAAATAAAAAATTAAATAAAATTAAAGTAGAAACTAAAATGAAAATTATTTACTTAAAGAAGGAATGATAATTCAAATACCCTCTGGCCTGAATCACTACATAAGGGATTCCTTCCTCAGAGGACAATGGGGACATGAGCTGGGGTTTGAGTAGCTGATTTCCAGTATGACAGGAAGGCAAAGACTAGAAGCAGGTGGAAACCACCGTCATGGTCTGACTTCTCAGGGGTGGCAGGCCCGGTCCAGAACTGTGGCCTCCCTCAGACCTGGGCACCCCAAGAATCTTAAGTATCAAAAAGAGAAAAAGCAGAAAGGGCCCTAGGGTTTATCTAGAGTGACCACTTTTTTGTTCGGGTGAGGAAACTGAGGCCCAGAGAGGGGAAGGGGTTTGCATCCAACAAACACAGACTTCCAGAGAGTGAGGACTGGGTTTCCCAATAGACTCAGTGCAAGCACTGCACGGGCAGATGTTTAAAACATATTTCCAGGCTACATGGTCATGAGTGGCCAGACCAATCATATAACCCATGTCTCAAAGGTGGACTCAAAGCCCCCAAACATGGTGCCAAGAAGGAACACAGGCTGTGGGATGAAACAGGCACAAGGTCATGCCCCTCCCCTGCTAAAATCTCCATCAGCTCCCATCTCATTCAAAGTCAAGGCTATATCCACGGCTCATGAGGTCCCACGTGCTCTGTCCTCCACCATCACTCTCTCCCCACCCAAGAAAACTCTCTGACCCAGGCTCCTACCATGTGCTCTCTCACTCACTCAGCTCCAGCCACACTGGTTTCCTGGCTGTTCTTTGACCTCTCGGGAACTTTGCACGTGCTGGTCCACATGCTGAGAACACTCTTCCCATGGTTAACCCCATGACTCCCCACCTCTTGCAGGGATTTGCTCAAGCACGACCTCTTGTGAGGCCTTCCCTGACCACCCATATTCAAACTGCCCCTTACCACTTACCAGCTCGCCTCCCCCGCCCTCTTTCTTGCTCTGCTCTCCCTCCCAACCACAGGACACACCATGGATTATTCATTTATCAGTTTCTTGGCACTAGAATCTAAGCCCAAAAGGGCTGGGATTTCTGCCTGTCCCTTGCTGTATCTCCATCCCTAGAATGCTGCCTGGCTCATCATAAGCTCTCAATAACTATTTGCTGAATGAATGAAATAGACCAGATCAATGCCCAGCACTGCCTTGAGCAGATCGCTTGACTCCCTGCTGTGTCATCACTGTTAAATTGAGATCACAATGCCGTAATAACAAGTGCTAACATCTGGATGTGTACGGTCCAGCCAACCTGCTGTATCTACATTATCTCATTATCTCACACAGCCAGTATGCAGCAGAGCCAGAGTTCCAAGTCAAGTGTTTGTGACCCCAGATCCCATGATCTTAACCACGCTGCCATAACGTGAAGGATACACTAGACTTAATGCGATTTCGACATCAATGTGAAGATGCTTTCTAAGTCACGTAAGGGTGAAGGGCCGTTATTGTTTTACGGGTGTTTTTGTCTGTATGGACTCCTAACCCTGCCTGCTCCCCTCTCCTCCTTGATTATCATGTAGTTTGTGCTGTCTTGCTCTTCTGGGTCCCTTCTTTCAAGAGGAAAGTACCTGTAATCCTCAACTTCACCAGACCTTCAGGGATTTAATATACTGCCCTACCCTTTCCATGTCTGCATTTTTTTTAAAAGGAGGCTGTTGAGGTTCAGTCCAAGCCACAGAGATGAATGGTGAAAACTTAGGCATTAGGTCGTTTGGAGAAAAACTCAGGGATGGGAGGAAAATGGTTTGCAGCATTGAATTCTTGTTCATTGACTCCTTGAATCAAGCACTGGCTCCTCTACGAATTTCACCAATAACTTACTCTTCTGTGCTGGCGAGAAACTGCATCTCCGTGGGCACAGTGTGTAGGCCGTTTCTCCGCACAGCAGCTAGGAGGAAAGAGCATGATGTCTTTAGTGTAACGTAGCGAATGGGACAGGAGTGTCCCAAGTCTTGTGCAGTCAGTCAAGAATGCTTTCTTTGCCAACGAACCTATACTATTCATAGAATCAAAAGACAAAGACAGAGAGGAAAGGAAGAGGGAGGGAGGGAGGGAGAGAGGAAGGTGGGGGAGGCAGGGAGGGAGGAAAGAAGGAAGGAAAGAAGGGAAGGAGGGAGGGAGGGAAGGGGGAAGGAGGGAGGGAGGGAAGGGGGAGGCAGGGAGGGAAAGAGAGAGAAAGAAAGAGAAAGAAAGAGAGAGAAAGAAAGAGAGAAAGGGAAAGAAAGAGAAAGAGAGAAAGTAAGAGAGAGAAAGAAAAAGAAAGAGAGAAAGAAAAAGAAAGAGAGAAAGAGAGAAAGAAAAAGAAAAAGAAAGAAAGAAAGAAAGAAAATTAAAAGGATGAGCCATTCAGCATTCTGTCCCCCTGTGCTACCATCCATCTGTGAAGACAGTGTCCAGGTCTGTTGGCAGGGGGATAGCAGAGGTTTAGCTGCAAGGCTGCTTGATAACCCATAACTCAAGCCTAGGCTTACCTGAGTAGCTATTGCCAAAGTTGTGAAAGGCCAGGTCTGATGGTACTGAATCAGCAATGGGTTGGGCGACCCCACTTGTCCACTCATTCATTCATCCATTCATCCAAAAAGTGTTTATTGAGCACCTACTATGTGCTATTGACTATGTTCTCGGGATACTCTGTGAATAAGTAGCGTATGTGTTTCAGTTCTTCTGACATAAGAGCTTGGTGCAACTTGGAACCCAGAGCCACAGCTTGGGCACTTGAACCCTAGCCAATTAATCCACCAGCAAATCACTATGGAGCACCTGCCACGTGCCTGGTGCTGAGCGACAAGAGATGAAAGTCCATGTCCCCGTGGAGCCGATCTTCTGGTGGGGGAGACCGGCCACACGTGACTAAGTTAGATATGCAGTATGTCAAGTGAAGGTGTGTGCCATGCAAAAAAACAAGGCGGGGAAGGAGCCAGGCATCCTGAGGTGAGACACCTTCTTCAAGACTCAAAGAAAGTCTGATAGAGAGGGGAAATTTGACTTCAAACCAAGACCTGAAGGTGCAGTGGTGAGCCACGCAAACATCTGGGGCAAGAAAGAACAGGTGCAAAGGCCCTGGGTGGGAGCACACCCAGTGTCAGGAAGCAGAGGGGAGGCCGGTGGGGCTGCAGGGGCCTGAGGGAGGAGAAGGGTAAGGGCAGGCAAGGTAAGAGAACTGGCAGGGGGTGGAGGTAGTAGGAAGTGGGTGGGGTCATGCAGGAGTCTCAGAGCTCACAGGAAGAACTGTGGCTTCTCCTCTGAGTCAGGTAGGAGCTAGGGTAGCATTTGAGCAGAGGAGGCTCAGGACAGGAGCTGACTTCATCTTTAAAGTTCTTTCTCTGGTCAAGTATGGTGGTTCATGCCTATAATCCCAGCTACTCAGGAGGCTGAGGCAGGAGGATTGCTTGAGCCCGGGAGATTGAAACCAGCCTGAGCCACGTAGCTAAATCCCATCTCGAAAAGATTTTTTAAAACATTAGCTGGGTGTAGTGGCACATGCTTGTAGTCCCAACTACTCCAGAGGTTGAGGTAGGAGGATCAGTTGAGGCCAGGAGTTGGAGGCTGCAGTGAGGTATAATCATGCCACATAATCATGCCACAGTTTGGGCAACAGAGAAAGACCTTGTCTCTTAAAGCATATATGCAAAAATGATAAAGTTATTCCTCTGCTTGATGGACCAGACTCCCCAGCAGCCTTTGACAGTGCTTTGGAGACAAGAAAATTAGAATGAATTAAATGTTCCCACAGCTGGAACCACCACTAAGAGTAAAATAACCCACCCCTGGGAGTTGGGTGTGTGGCTGGTGATCAAACGCATAGGCCTTGGGTTCAAACCCTAGCTCCGTCACTGACTATGTGACTTTAGGCCAGTGGTTGCCAGTGAGGGCCAATTCTGTACCCAAGAGATGTTGGGCAGTGTCTGGGGGCATTTTTGCTTATCACAGCTTGGGTGGAAGGGCAAAGTACTACTGGCTTCTATCAGTTAGAGGCCAGAAATGCTGCTAAACGTCCTGCAACACATAGGTCAGCCCACCCCAGCAAAGACTCATCCCACCCAAATGCCACTGATAATGAAGTTGAGAAACCCTGGTTAGGGTCTATCTCTTAATCTCCCTATACCTCAGTTCTTTAATTCATAAAATGGAAGTAACAGTTCTAGGATCATCAGGAGGATTAAAGAGTTAACCTACTGCTGGCACGGTGGCTCACGCCTGTAATCCCAGCACTTTGGGAGGCCGAGGCGGGTGGATCACCTGAGGTTGGGAGTTTGAGACCAGCCTGACCAACATGGAGAAACCCTGTGTCTACTAAAAGTACAAAATTAACTGAGCATGGTGGTGCATGGCTGTAATCCCAGCTACTCAAGAGGCTGAAGCAGGAGAATCATTTGAACCCAGGAGGCGGAGGTTGTGGTGAGCTGGGATTGCGCCTTTGCACTCTAGCCTGGGGGACAAGAGCGAAACTCTGCCTCAAAAAAAAAAATAAATAAATAAAAAAGTTAACCTACTAAAAATAGGGATGAGCAAACTTCTTCTGTAAAAAGCCAGACAATAAACATTTTAGGTTTTGGGGGCCATCAGGTCTCTGTCGTAACAACACATCTCTGCCATGGGAGCAGCAAATCAGCCACAGACAACACATCAGTGCTTGGGTGTGGCCAAACTTTTATTTGGGGGACATAAAAAAATTTTTTTGAGACAAGGTCTCGCTCTGTTGCTCAGGCTGGAGTGCGATGGCACAATCACGGCTCACAACAGCCTCGACATCCCAGACCCAGGTGATCCTCCCACCTCAGTCTCCCAAGTAGCTGGGACCACAGGTGTGTGCCACCATGCCCGGCTAATTGTTGTATTTTCCTCTAGAGAGGAAGTCTACTTTTTCCGAGGCTGGTCTCTAACTCTGGGGCTCAAGTGATCCTCTCATCTTAGCCTCTCAAAGTGCTGGGATTATAGACGTGAGCTACCACCCCTGGCCTGAAATTTGAATTTCATATAATTTTTCACAGGTCACAAAATACTTTTCTTCTTACGATTTCAACCATTGAAAAATATGAAAACTATTCTTAGCTCCCAGGCTGCATAAAAAGTAAGCAGTAGGCTGGATGTGGAGGGCCATGGTTTGTCAATCTTGATATAAAGAATTTAACAGGTCCGGGTAGTCCCAGCTACTCGAGAGGCTGAGGTGGGAGGATTGGTCGAGCTAGGGAGGTTGAGGCTGCAGTGAGCCGTGATCATGCCACTGCACTCTACCCTAGGTGACAGAGCAAGACCCTGTCTCAAAAAAAAGAAGAAAGGAAGAGAGAGAGAGAGAGAGAGAGAAAGAAAGAAAGAAAGAAAGAAAGAAAGAAAGAAGGAAAGAGGAAAGAAAGAAAGATAGAAAGAAAGAAAGAAAGGAAGAAAGGAAGGAAGGAAGGAAGAAAGGAAGAAAGGAAGGAGGGAGGGAGGGAGGGAGAAGAAGGAAAAAGGAAGGAAAGAAGGAAGGGAGGGAGGGAGGAAGAGAGGGAAGGGAAGGGAAGGAAAGGTAAAAGAAAGGAAAGAAAGGAGGGAGGGAAGGAAGGAAGGAAGGAAGGATTGATTGATTTAACAGGAAGCTGAGTACTAACAAAGGTTCAGTAAATATGGGTTACCCTTGAGAAAGAAGAAAATAGAGCCCCTGGCTCCGGGAATGAATCTGACTCTCAGAACCAGG
>CAUYLG010020139.1:0-12989 GCA_963573385.1 Cacajao melanocephalus | reverse complement strand
GTCTGCAGGCCTGCCTGCATGGCTATAAATGGGTGTCTTCCTTCGGGCCTCTGAAAGGCCAGGATCTCTCCCAGACAGTGACTTGGAGAAATTTGGGTTGGTTACAGAGTAAGTTCTGAATTCTCAGTGGGAGCAAGTTGGGTGGGCCATTTGTTGGTTTGTAGCCAAGACCAGGGTTCTTGTAGTTTTTCAGCTGAAGGGGGACCTGCCCTCTGAAAAGAACACTCTTTAATCTTGGGCTTTAGCAGAGTTTCACAAGTCCCTCCCTGGATCTCAGAACTTTCTTAAAGGTACTTATTTTGGAGATGATGTCTTTCTTCACAATCCAGGCTGGTCTTGAAATCCTGGCCTGAAGCAGTTCTCCAACCTCAATGTACCATGTAGTTGTCATTACAGGTATGAGCCAAGATGCCTGGTTCTCTCATGAAGGCATTTTTGTCAGGGATAGCTAACAAATTTTCTTGCTTTGGAGAGGTTAAGCAAATAGAGTACTTTTCATTTTTTTTTCATTATACTAATTACTCTCTATACATTTTTACTTTCTATTTTACATCTCAAGCTTGTCTGTAATTCTAGATTCAGACATTTAGGACAATATGGTAGAATTTACTTGTTATGCCTGAAGTAAATTAGATAATCGGTAGGTACTCCTATTTACTAAAATAGTTACTTACGTAAAGTGCAATAAAATATATGTATCTATATATAGATATAGATATATATACCTAAAAAAATAGTTATAAATTTAAGTTTGCTGCAGGCAAAAAGGAATTATAGGATTTTCATCCACTTTCTTCCACCTATATCTAAATGATAACATAATTTATTGCTAAATATTTGTTTTATATATCAGAGGCTCTATATTTTGTAAAACATAAGTTTTTTTATTTAACAATTTAAGACTTTTTGCTTCTAAAGTTGGATTACAGCAGTTTCATATTGTGTAAGAATAGCATATATTTGAAATAGATTTATTGCTAATTCCTTTTAAATATGTATTTATTAAAAGTTTCTCATTTGAATATTCTATTTATAATCATACTGCATATTCTCTGAAATTTTACTGCCCCATAATGCATGCCAGTGATTCAAAATACCTGCCTTTCATGAGTACATAAATTCAAATACTGTAGTTACACAGACAAATCCTCTTTTTTTTTTTTTTTTTTTTTTTGAGACAGAGTCTCGCTCTGTCATCAGGCTGTAGCACAGTGGTGCAATCACTCGGCTCACTGCAACTTCCGTTTTCTGGTTTCAAGCAATTCTCCTGCCTCAGCCTCCCGAGTAGCTGGAACTACAGGCGCACGCCACCACGCCTGGCTAATTTTTTGTACTTTTAGTAGAGACAGGGTTTCACCATGTTGGCCAGGATGGTCTCAATCTCTTAACCTTGTGATCCGCCCACCTCGGCCTCCCAAAGTGCTGGGATTACAGGCGTGAGCCACCACGCCCGGCCCAGACAAATTCTTTTTTAATGGCATATCAGTGTTGCATCGCAGATTTTATGAGTAAATATGTCACTTGTTGTGTAGTTTCATGTCAGTGTTTTGTTAGTGTAGGTTTCTTAACATTGGGTTTTTGTGGTTTTTTGTTTCACTTATGTATTATAGTTTTAGACAGTTTGCAATTCTGTTTTATCTCTTATAAAAGCAGCCATGTCTGTCACTATTAGATATGTGTGTGTCTGTTTATCTATAAATAAGACCCCAATATTTGTTATGGATTATCTTGCATTTATTCTTTCTTAGCTAATTTTTAATGGTTGTTTTACCTAACCTAAGTGAGTAGCCATGGCAGTATTTTCCCCATGTCTTATTTTCACCATGTGTTTAATGATGATGTTTCTCTCACCTTTGTGTGAGAGAAACAATTTGTAACTCGAAAGTAATTTCTGAAAAGATTCATAAATCTGTATTTTTTTCCATTTTTCTCTTTAGAAAAATTAATTCTTGTAAAAACACATAACATACTATTTACCATCTTTAATCTATTTAAGTGTACATTTCAGGGCTGGACATGGTGGTGGCTCACCTCTATAATCCAGGATTATTTGAGCTTAAAAGTCTGAAACCAACCTGGGAAACATGGAGATTCCCCCTCTACAATTTTTTTTTAAAAGCCAGGCATGGTGGTGTGCATCTGTGGTTCAGGCTACTTGCAAGATTGATGGGGGAAGATTACTTGAGCCTTGGAGTTTGAGGCTGAAGGGAGCCATAATTGTACCACTGTACTCCAGCTTGGGTGACAGAGTGAGACCCTGTCTCGAAAACAAAAGAAAACAAAACACAGCTTTACATTTCAGGCATGTTGATTGTATTCACATTGGTAGGCAAAAGACTTTTAGATATTTTACATTTTGTGAAACTAAAACTCAATACCCATTAAATAGCAACAACCCATTTTACCCTCTCCCCAGCCCCTGACAAACACTCTTCCACTTTCTATTTTTGTGAGTGTTGTACTCGAGAGAGTTAAGGAATGCACCACACTCTGAGAATGAATTATGAGTCCTTTATTAAGCCGGCAACCAAGAGTGGCTAACGCCCCAAATTCTCTCGGCCCCAAAGAAAAAGTTAGGTGGTCTTTTATATACTAGTTTTAATAGGAAGGGGGAAACCTAGCTGAAACAAAGTTTTTACAAAGGCAGAGTAAGCAAAAAGTTAAAAAGGAAAAACTGATACATAAGAAGTAAAACAGTGCCAGGTGTGAGGAGTACCGCTGTCATGAAAGACATACAATTTACAGATAAGGCGGGCTCTGGGCGCTCACTGCAGCTGCATTTCCAGGCTCTCCTGATGCCACTTTACTCGGCCTCTTATCAACAAAGGCATTTCTGGGTGCCAAGAGTCAGTGTGACCTTGCTTTATACTATAGTGACATACTTAGTGGGGAGAAGGTTACTAAAATGAAGAAGCCAAGATGGAGTCTATTCAGCTCAAAAAAAGGCTAACATAAAGCCTGAACAGCTTTTAGTCAGGGAAAGGAGAGTTAGTTTTAGGTGGCAAAAAGCATGGTATCACATTCCTCACTTGTGTTTTTTGGGGAATCAAATCATTGATTCCTTAGTTATTGTGAGAGGGTTATATCGGATTTTAGGATGTAGCTTAAGTTTGACAGCAGCTATGCGCCATTTTACAAAATTAATAAATTAAATAGACAGGACCCAAAAATTAATTCCAACAGGAGGAGAAGAGGTCCTGCTAGTCCAGTTATTAAAGTAGTCAGCCAAGGGTTCCAGTTAAACATGCTCTGGTACCATGGGGTGTTATTTTTTTGTTCCCGTTGGCATCTAAATTTTCTCGAACCTCTTAAAGAGTGTCATTTATGACTCCAGACTGGTTAACATAAAAATAACAGTTTTCCCCCAACGCCACACACAAACCCCCTTGGAAGAGAAACACCAGGTCCAGGCCACGGCGGTTTTGGAGGACAACTTCAGCTAAGGAATTAAACTGGACATGCAGTGTAGTTATGGCTGCTGGAGATTTTTTGAATCATCTACTTTTTGGGTTAGGGAATTTAGTCCAGTTTTTCCTCGGACTAGTGCTGTTGTGCTGATTGCTGTTGACGTAGCCACACTGAGGCCAGCGAAAAGGGTCACTGGGAGTGGGGCACCTTGCTGTACTCTGGGGTGCAGTTTAGGAGGGGCAATGAGAAGCTGTCCCCCTGGTTCACTGTACACATAAACCTGAGGAAGCACATGAACTAGCATGCACGGGGGGGTCCAGGTTTAGTCCTGTTAATGCCATGGGTGAGGCTTGAGGTGCAAGCCAGCTAAGTGTTACTTGGTGCCTGGTACGAGACTGAAGTAGTTAGGGAAGTAAGTAGAGACCGATTACAGGTGGCCTGGAAGGGGGAGCAGATAGGTTGTGCCCCTCACTGACTAGGCAGGAGGCATTTCCTGAAACATCCCCCAATGTAAGGGAGTGAGGACAGGCATGACACAAAAGAGGACCAGTGTTTAACTTAACCTTAACTTCCAATCCAACATTATGTGGAGGTTTGGCCTTCAGGCACAACCAACAGTTTTGGGCCAGCTTAGGCTGAGTAATATTAAGGAGGTGGTGTACTCTTCTTAAGATGGACAGGAAGCTGGGTTGGAGGTGCTGGGGTTGCAGTCGGAGTTGGGGAGCCTGGACTGGCAATGGGGCAGTTGGGCCAAAGGGGCTGACCTTATCTGGGTATGGGTGGAACATAGGGTCCCCTAAATTAGTTAAAGGACTGATGGGTCTAGAGGGGCTACAGGGGATCAAGACCCTCTTCTAATGGTAAACATAGTTTCAAGATTAAACCCTCTGATATAAAGTCGCAGTCCCCATGTTATACTGTAGTACTATTGAACAGAGTTAGGGTTATGAACAGTCATCGTAATGGGATTACAGGCTCTCATAGTACATAGTTTAGGATGAGAGGTTGAGGCTATGGAAGGGGTTGGAGACCAGGTTGGCCCTCCCGGCTAAGTAGCCAAATTACACATGACCAAGAAGGGCAGAAAAACTCGTAACTATTCCTGCAGGTAGTGTTAGGGTGGTGTCCAGGACAGAGGTAGAAATTTACTCGTTGGAGTCCCATTTTTGTACCCTCTGAGCTGCCGCATCCACTTTCACTTCCAGTGTGTCCAAATTCTGCAGCAAGGTCAACAAGTTCCGCTCCTGTCCACAGGGGCAAACTTTGCTGGTTCTTGAGGGAACAGCTGGGCTTTGGGAACAAAACACATAAATTGATTGAAAAGGAAACTTCATTGGAAATACCTTCTTTCCAGGTGATGTTCGCAAGTACTCTGCCCGTTGCAAAGGAAGTAAGGAGAAAAGAGTAGAAGGGGGCTGAGGGCCGAACAACCGGCAACAGACAGGAAACCTACACCCAAAGAACTCATCTTAGGGCTGCATCCGACTCAGGCGCAGTTTTAAGGGGCCTGGCCTGGGCTTAGGGACCCATGTTTTTTGCTGTGTCTTGTTAGCCTTCTTGATGTGGGAGTGATGAATTCAAGCAGGAATACTGTCCACCTTTAGGGTTGTGGGTGTAGTAAGGATGACAGTGTGAGGTTCTTTTTAAACAGAAACGAGACCGTCCTTCTGGAACTTTTTGACATACACTAGGTCACCTGGACAGAAAGGGTGGCAGGGTTCTGTAAGATCAGGAGCCGGATTAGGGTGCGCCTCCCAGACAAGCGACTGCATAATGCCTTGAACCTGTTAGAGAGACTGCAGGTAATGTAACAAGTTAGCCTGGGATATTTCTGCTGAGTACACTTTAATTTATGCAAAACAGGTGGGACCCTCCCATACATAATTTCAAAAGGAGTGAATATTGCCCTGTAAGGGGTGCACCTGAGCCTAAGAAGGGCTAAAGGAAGGAGCTTTATCCAGTTTTCACCAGTCTCCAGGATTAATTTAGTAAGAGTGCTTTTTAAGGTACGATTCATGCGTTCTACCTGTCCAGAGCTCTGGGGCTAGTAGGTACAATGGAGCTTCCACTAAATATTTAACGCCTTGCTGACTGACTGAGCTATGGACGAGGTGAAGGCCAGTCCATTATCAGACCTTATGGCAACAGGCAGTCCACAGCGAGGGGTAATTTTATTAAGAACGTTACTACCGCAGTGGCAGTCTTGTTCTTAGTGGCAAAAGCCTCAGTCCATCCAGAAGAAGTGTTTACCAACACCAGGAGGTACTTATACCCTGCCCGGTGTGGCTTTACTTCAGTGAAGTCAACTTCCTACCTTTCTCCTGGGCTACATCCTTGGAGACGATGGCCCAATCCAGGCTTTAAGCCTTGCCTGGCATTCACCTGTGCACAAGCCGTGCTGCAACGGGAGGCCACTTGGCTAGTTAAGTCTTGGAGATGTGGGATTTTAAATTGGCTTCTTAAAAGTTGGGCCAACTTTGTTTCTCCCAAATAAGTGGAAGAGTAGAGGCAGCTGATTAAAGCTTCGCCAAGGGCCTGGGGCAGGAAGATTCTGGAGTCTGGAAGGATCCACCTTCCATCCTGATTTTTACTGGCTTGTAGATCCGATGCCTGCTTTTCTTCTTCAGAAGAGTACGTTGGTGGCCAGGTAAATGAGGCTGTGGAAAAGAGATGGCTGGAAGCAGAGTTAATGGAGTAATCGGGAGAACTGCAGCTTCACGGGCAGCACAGTCTGCCTTCTGGTTTCCCCTAGCAATAGTGGTATTTTCTTTTTGATGTCCTTTGTAATGAATTACAGCCACCTGTAGGGGGAGCCAGACAGCCTTGAGCAGCGCTAAATTTTTTTTTTTTGACAGTTTTTTTCTACTGAGGTGAGTAGCCCCGCTCTTGATAGATGGCCCCATGAACATGTACAGTAGCAAAAGCATATTTGCTATCAGTGTAGATGTTAACACGTTTGTCCTTACCCCATCGGAGGGCTTGAGTTAGGGCAATTAATTCAGCCTTCTGCGCAGAAGTACCAGCTGGCAGTGCCTCGACCCACAGTACTTTGGTCTCCCTGATGACAGCTGCACCTGCTTTCCGTACCCCCTGCTCAAGGAAACTGCTTCCATCTGTAAATAAAGTGGCATTCGCCTTTTTTAAAGGAGTGTCCTGGAGATTAGGTCTACCTATCTCTGTAATTTTTAGTAATTCCTGGCAGTCATGAATAGGGGTGGTGAAGTCTGGGTCAGGGAGCAGAGTGGCCGAATTTAAACACCTTGTTGGGGAGAAAGTTAAGCAAGGCTGATTTAACAGTAAACTCTGGGCTGGGCGAGGTGGCTCACGCCTGTAATCCTAGCACTTTGGGAGGCCGAGGTGGGTGGATCACCTGAGGTCAGGAGTTCAAGACCAGCCTGGCCATCATGGTGAAACCCCATCTTTTAAAAACAAAAAACAAAAAAAAACCACAGTAAACTCTGATATTGTAGGATGCTTGCATTAGACATTCATTTGCCTGGATCACCTCATAGAGTTTTTACAGCATGTGGTGCTGTAAGGGTTAACTTCTGGCCTAGCGTGAGTTTATCAGCCTCGTGAACTAGGATTGCTGTTGCCGCAACTGCTTGCAGACAAATCTGCTACCTGGAAGCCACACGGTTCAGTTTTTTTGACAAATATGCCACTGGACGTCGCCATGACCCTAAGGTTTGAGTGAGCACCCCTTTAGCCACTCCCTGATTTTTTTGGACAAACAATTCAAATGGCTTTGAGATGTTTGGAAGGGCTAAAGCAGGGGCCTTAGTCAGTGCCTTTTTTAAGTTTTGGAAGGCCTGCTCTTCCATGTCAGTTCAAACCAAAGGGCCATTTCCCCCTGTAGTGGTATATAGGAGCTTGGCAATCTCTGCAAACCCAGATATCCACAGGTGATAGTATCCCACAGCCCCCGAGAATTCACTACCTGTTTCTTGGTAGTAGGGGTAGGGATTCGTAAGATGGCCTCCTTTCAAGCATTGGTGAGTGCTCTTTTTCCTTTGTTTAGTTCATATCCTAAGTAGGAGACCCTGGAAAGACAAAGCTGGGCCTTTTTAGCTGAAACCTGATACCTAAGCTGCTGAAGGAGATAAAGCGGGTCTTTAGTATGTTGCAGACAGCTTTCGGTAGTCTCAGTAGCCAATAATAAATTATTTATGTACTGGAGTCGGGTACAGTTGGGATGGCTGGCTCGGAATGTCACAAGGTCCTTCTGAAGGGCTTCCCCAAAAAGAGTTGGAGAATTTTTAAAACCTTGGGGCAACTGAGTTCAAGTTAATTGGGTTGTGTCTTCCGAGCCAGGGTATGTCCATTTAAAAGCTAAAATGGGTTGGCTTTTTGGGGCCAAAGGAATGGCAAAGAAAGCATCTTTTAAGTCCAGGACAGTGTACACAGTATGTTCTGGTGGGAGCAAGCTGAGCAGTGTATAGGCGTTAGGGACAGTTGGATGGACTGTGACTGTCCATTTGTTAACTTCCCGCAAGTCCTGGACAGGCCGGTAATCATTCGTCCCAGGTTTTTGAACTGGCACATGGAGTGTTCCAAGCAGACTGACAAGGTGTAAGTATATTGGCTTGTAATAGCTGTTGAATGTGGGGGCTGATTCCTTCTCTAGCCCGCTGGCTCATAGGATATTGTCTGACCCGAACAGGCAGGGCATCAGCCTGAAGTTCTACAATCACCGGTGGATGATGTTTTGCCAGTCTTGGGGGGTTTGATTCTGCCCAAACCCGGGGAAAAAGAGCTTGTAGATCCAGTAGGAGAGGGCTAATTTGGTTTTTTTTGGGGGGGTGAAGATGAGGCTAAAAGATATTCTTCTGACAAAGGAATGGCCAGCATGAGCTGAGCAGGAAGGGGCTCTGCGTCTTCTAACTTAAGATGAGTTTGCTGAGCCGAGGAGGAGATGGATGCCTGCAATTTGTGGAGCAGGTCGTGCCCAAGAAGGGGGAAGGGGCCCTCTGGAACTACTAGAAATGAATAGATCACTCTCTTTTGGCCTAAATGAACTTCACGTGAGTGGGTGACAGGCTATTCCTGAATAGCTCCAGTAGCCCCCTGTACAGTCATTTTCTTGTTAGAAACACTGCCCCAGGGTGTCTGTAGTACAGAATGTTCAGCTCCAGTGTCGATTATAAAGCACACAGGCCGGCCCCTCACAGTAGCCGTAACCATGGGCTCCCGGGGGCCGGGTGAAAAGGAGCTCCGGTTCCGTTAATTATTAAATTTCTCTGCTGTGGGGAGGGTGAGGACTTTTTTGGTTCTGTTTTCTTTTTTGGCTTTAAAGGACATTTGTCCTTCCAGTGTTTCGTCTGTTTATGGAAGGCACTCTGGTTCCTTTGAAGCGGAGCCCGTTTACCTTTCTGGATTTTCTGGTGGGGTCGAGTCCACTGGCTGGTGCTTTGTGATGGGAGTTTTTTCCTTTTTGCTTCCCTGTGGCTGGCCAATATGGTTTTTGCTTGACTCTTTCCTGCCCTGTTGGCTGTCCTGTTAGCCGCTTGAGCTGCCTGCTTTTCCTTTTCAGTCTTTCAGTAATTAAAAACTGTTTGGGCTACTTTTAAAAGCTGAGTGATGTTTATTTCAGCAAAACCTTTTAACTTTTGTAACTTTTTCTGAATATCTGGAGCTGCCTGGGCCACAAATGCGGCTGTTTTTAGGAACTGCCGGATTAAACGGGGTGTAAATTCGATAGGCCTCCTGGAGATGCTCTAAGAATGCTCTGGGTGACTCATCAGCCCTCTGAATCACTTCTGTGGTTTTAGACAAGTTCATAGGTTTTTTGGCGGCTCCTTTAACACCCGCAAGGAGATATCGGTGGAAATTTTCCAAAGCCCTCTTTCCCCCCGAGGTGTTAGGGTCCCACTCAGGTCGGGTAGAAGTAAAAACCTCCTCAAGGAGGTTTAGGGCTTCTTCCCTAGGCTTCCCTTCTGAACTAAGGAAATGGTTGCTGGCTTCCCTTCTAATCCTGTCCCTCTCTTCAGAGGTGAAAAGGGTAAGAAGGAGCTGTTGACAGTCATCCCAGGTGGGCCTATGAGTCTGAAGTACAGATTTCATTAGTGCAGTTAGGACCTGGGGCTTTTCAGAAAATGGAGGATTTTGAGCTCTCCAGTTGTACAGGTCAGAGGTGGAAAACGGAACATAAACTAAAAACGGAGCAGCAGAATGCTCACTGCCTGGCGGGGGTGGTGTCTCCCTCAAGCGGACGAGTGGAGTAGCTTCCCCTCACCAGGGCCGAAACCTTGAGGCAACGAGCGGAGAAACCACCCAAGACAGTGGCTCCGGTAGGGGGTGGAGGCGGTGCAGGGGCAGACGTGGCAGCGGAGGGCGCTGGAGGTGTCGTTGGAGACATTGTGCTGGACTCTTGATTACGAGGTGGTGGTAAAGGGTGTAAATGGTTTCCCTTTTTCTCAGAGGGGGGCAACACAGGGGGCGCTGAAGGGGCCACTCCAGCAACCGGTCAGGGCTGGAAGGGGACTTTATTCAGAAGAACCTTAGAGGTGGAGTCATGAACAGCATAAGATAGGAGCCACGGGGTAGGGCTCTGAACCAAATTAAGCATTGATTAATATAGGGAAACTGATTAGGGTGCCCGGGCTTTCCGGTAACAACCTGCCACACAGCTTTAACTGTTGAGGGGTTTAATGACCCTTCTGGAGGCCACCTGGTTTCAAGTTTCGGCCACTCCACAGAGTCTGGAGTTTGCCTTTCTTAAGGTGGACTCCATAGTTCTCTGAGAAGCCTAGAGAAAGTTTCTTTAACATACACTGCAGGGGGCTCAGTGACTAGGGCTGGGAGGAAGAATTTCCCATTTTGAACACAAATAGTTAACAGGATTTTAATCCGAAATGTCAGACCCAGCACGGGCAAAAGTATTTACAGCCTGGGGGAGTGGAGAGTCGGAAAAACAGGAAAATTATAACCAGGGGAAACAAGAAAAGGGCTACAGCCGCTATTTCTTGCCACAACATTTAGTACTTTCAGACTCTGAATTACGGGAGAAGGCTAACAATCTGGGGGGCTCTTTGCACAGCTGCCTGGGACTGGGCTGTACCTCGCCCCGCCGTTTTTCTCCAGCCTGTCTGTGGCCTGCTGTGCAGTTGAGCTGTGGGCTGTCTTAGCTCCCATTGCTACGCAGTTCCGAGCCAGCAAGGAGCCGAAGGCCCTGGGGGCGGTGTTTGCTCCCTTTACCTTACAGACTCCGCCTTACAGACTTCCGCAGGAAAAAACTGCACTTTTGAATTCCTGCAGCTGCTGCGGCGCAGCGCCGCTGCTTTAGTGTTCTTAAAGAGACAGGACAGAATGTGGGGGAGGCAGAACACCCGGGCTGAAAAGTCCCCAGATTACAGGCTCTGGGTAGTCTGCCCCTATACTTATATCCGAGATACCTCAGATGTTTTCACGTTTTAAAAGCAGAGTGTTTAAATTCAGCCCTTTCCCTTAAAAGTTTAAGGAAGGACAACAAAGCCAAGTCCTGGAGACACTGGACTTGCTGAAACACAGGAAATTGAGACGATCGGGGTAAAGGACGGGATGTGGAGGAAAAGGGCCACCTGAAGCTTTTTGAAAATTAGAGATTAACCACAGGGGGGAATAATATGACTGCAGAAGAATTAAGAGAGTATAGGTTTCTCTGTGCTGTGTTCTGTCTAAGGGTACTGGGAAAGTGGTGGAGTGACAGAATAGGTGGGCAAGGAGATCTGCAGGATGGCTATTTTGAATCCACCACTGTTCTGAGAAAAAGAGAGAGAGATGCACCCAGTCATTGGGGTGTGGGAGGTGACAGCCCAGACACCAGCAATCCGTGTGGTGCCACAAATCACAGTCTGGTGAACGTGTGTCACAATTTTATCCGTAACAACACCTGATTTGGGTTTGACAGAAAAGGCAGGACTGGGTTGGCCAGCCCAACTGGCAAATGAGGGGTTTTACCTCCTCAGACAGGAAGTCAGCACTGAGTACCTTAAAGAAGTTTTTTCCTAGCCGCCTTGGGCAGTAACAGCAGACACCCAGTCTTAAGCAGACAATAGACACTGGGACATAGAAACAATTATAACGGTTTGGACAAACAGAAAAGTCCTGTGCTGGGATCACCCAGATGCTCCTCTGGCCACTCCCCTGACGGGGACGTTGCGTCTCTCTTAGCATAGGCAGTTTGGTACAAAGCCCCTGCAGGACCGAGCTGAGCACACTGCCATAAGCCTTATGAGATGACCACGGTACTGCAGAAAGAGAGTCCAGTCAAGCCCCATAGCTTTCACCGTGGGACTACAAATTGGAATTTCAAGGGGCAGGGCCCTTGAACTCCCCAGTGACGCACACATGCATTCACCATTCATTTAGACAGAACCAAGACGCAAGACAAGACAAGGCTGGTCTTCCTATATTGGGATAACTCAGATGCTCCTCTGGCTGCTCCCCTGATGGGGACATCGGGTCTCTCTTAGCATAGGCATTCCAGTACAAAGCCCTGGCGGGACTGAGCTGAGCTTGCTGCCATAAGCCTTATGAGATGACTACAGAACCGCAGAAAAAGAACCCAGTCGAGCCCTATAGATTTCGCCGTGGGGCTATAAATTGGAATTTCAAGGGCAGGGCGCTTGAACTCCCCACTCACTCACACATGCACTCACCATTTACACGAGTTTATTGCACATTGTATTTCTATTTTTAGTTCAGAGAGTCCTCTAAACAAAAAGGAAAAAAAGGGAGGGGGAGAGAGAGAGAGAGAGACAGAGACAGAGACACAGTCCCTAACAGAAACCAATACTCTGCCCACCAATGTACTGAAGTGTCAGCAGAGCTAACAGAACCCAGAAACCAGGACTCTCCCAGAGTCCAGAACCACAACCAGGACCAGGGACTCTGGGTGCTCCAGAGTCCAAGGTCACAGGAATCACCGTAGTCAATTCTGGCGTTCCGGTAATTAGATGGTTCCTGTACTTCCAAGAATAACCAGATTAGGCCTGACTTACCTTCCCAGGAGCAGAGAGAGAGGACTCAGGAGCCAGATTTGGTGGGCACAAGGTGATCAATCTGTTCCCCTCCGGACGGCGGTGGGCTATGGGGCCCTGGAATGTTTCAGGGGGCGCCTCCCCTATAGGCTGCTGTTGATCCGGGGAAGACCAGAATGAGACAAGTCAGCTGGTGGTGACCATAAGTCTTGTTGGGGCCTCCAAATGTACCCGAGAGAGCCAAGGAATGCACCACACTCAGAATGAATTATGAGTCCTTTATTAAGCCGTCGACCGAGAGTGGCTAACGCCCCAAATTCTCTCGGCCCCAAAGAAAAAGTTAGGTGGTCTTTTATTCACTAGTTTTAACAGGAAGGGGTAAACCTAGCTGAAACAAAGTTTTTACAAAGGCAGAGTAAGCAAAAAGTTAAAAAGGAAAAACTGATACATAAGAAATAAAAGTGCCAGATGTGAGGAGTACCGCTGTCATGAAAGACATACAACTTATAGATAAGGCGGGCTCTGGGCGCTCACTGCAGCTGCATTTCCAGGCTCTCCTGATGCCGCTTTACTTGGCCTTTTATCAACAAAGGCATTTCTGGGTGCCCAGAGTCAGTCTGA
>CAUYLG010020137.1:0-44470 GCA_963573385.1 Cacajao melanocephalus | reverse complement strand
AGAGCCAGCACAGCCAAGATAATCCTAAGCAAATAAAACAAAGCTGGAGGCATCACGCTACCTGACTTCAAACTACACTACAAGCCTACAGTAATCAAAACAGCATGGTACTGGTACCAAAAAAGAGATATAGACCAATGGCCCTAAATAAACTGTAAAGGTAGTCTAGGCTCCAAGAGCTGCAAGTTTTAGTGTTGAGCTGGGCTTGAAGCCAGTGGACTTCCAGGTCATGAGACTTACTGAGTCACAAGCCGGGGAATCTAAGGGAGTGCTTGTGCTGCTACTCCTCCCTCAATCCCAGGCAATACAGCTGTGGCTCCGAAAAAGCCACAAAAGAGCCAGAAGCTGTGTTGCCTGGGGCTGAAAAGGGGGTAGTGCAAGCACTCTCTTTCTGCTTGAGGAGAGGAGGGAAGAGTAAAGAGGGCTTTTGTCTTACACCTTTGACACCAGCACAGCCACAGTAGGATAGACTACTAGTCATAATTGTAAGGCCCCCATTCCAAACCCTAGCTCCCAGATGACATTTCTAGACACACCCTGGACTCAGAGGGAACCTGATGCCTTGAAGGGAATGATCTGTTCCTGGCAGGATGCATCATCTGCAGGAGGCTGAGGCAGGAGAATGGCTTTAACTCAGGAGGTAAAGGTGCAGTGAGCCAAGGTCATGCCACTGCACTCCAGCCTGGGCGACAGAGCAAGACTCTGTCTCAGAAAAGAAAACAAATCCAAATAAGATGTATCTGCCAACATTGTTCCAGGAAAACTACTCTGAAATAAGAGGGTCAGCCTAGTTACTTTTCACATGTGTGTGCCCTTCTCCACCCTAGAGTTATTATCATCCCCGCCCCCCTACAACACACACACACACACGCACACACACACACAAACACACACACACAAACTCTCTCTCTCTCTCTCTCTCTCCATTTTCCTCAGTATACATAACTGGTCATCTGTAACGTCTCCTTGATTACAAAGAAATATTATCTTAATGTTCCTAATTTTTCCTTAATTTGTGTCTATTTTTTCTCCTATTCAAACTGATTAAAAAAATTCCTAAGTTTATAAGGAACTACAAAAGACCTGGAATAGACAAAGTAATCCTAAGCAAAAGAACAAACTGGAGGCATCACATTACCTGACTTCAAAATTTACTACAAAGCAATAGTAACCAAAACAGCATGGTACTGGCATAAAAACAGACACATAGACCAATGGAACAGAATGTAGAATCCAGATATAAATCCATACATTTATTGCCAACTCATCTTTGGCCAAGAAAATACAATGGGGAAAGGTTACCAGATGTGGAAGAATGAAACTAGACCCCTAGCTGTCACCATACACAAAAACCAAAGACAAATATTTAATCCTGAAACTATATATAGTACAGAAGAAAACATTGAAGAGATGTTCCATGACATCGATCTGGGTAAAGACTTACCCAAAAGTCTTTACCCAGACTCACAGTGGCTCACACCTGTAATCTCAGCACTTTGGGAGGCCAAGGTGGGTGGATCACCTGAGATCAGGAGTTCGAGACCAGCCTGGCCAACATGGTGAAATCCTGTCTCTACTAAAAATACAAAAATTAGCTGGGCATGGTGGTGCATGCCTGTGGTCCCAGCTACTCAGGAGGCTGAAGCAGGAGAATGGCTTTAACTTGGGAGGCAAAGGTGCAGTGAGCCAAAGTCATGCCACTGCACTCCAGCCTGGGTGACAGAGCAAGATTCTGTCTCAAAAAAGAAAAAAATAAAATCCAAATAAGATATCTGTCAACATTGTTCCAGGAAAACTACTCTGAAATAAGAGGGTCAATCAGCCCAGTTACTTTTCACCTGTGTGCCCTTCTCCACCCTGGAGTAATTATCATCCCCTCCCACCGACCACACACACACACACACACACACACACACACACACACTCTCTCACTCTCTCTCTCTCTCTTTCTCTCTCTCTCTCTCTCTGTCTCTATTTTCCTCAGTATACGTAACTGGTCATCCATAATGTCTCCTTGCTTACAAAGAAATATTATCTTAATGTTCCTAATTTTTCCTTGACTTGTGTCTATTTTTTTCTCCTACTCAAATGCTTCTTTCATTTCCATTTTATTTGCTCACCCCATATGCACAAGCCTCTTTTTCCTTTTACCTCTGACCTTCCCATCTTCACTCTGAAACCCTCCCACCACACCCACTCTACACACAATACTTCAACATCTCAGTCATTCCTCTCTGCCTCCTTCATCGACCATATCTACTGGAAAGTCTACTTCTTTGTGGGCAAACACTTTCTATCTTAAATTTATTTTTCACATCTGTGCAGTTCACTCTAATAAAAATCTGGCTCTCTTTTAGATTACAAGGTGCCTTTTCCAATATAACCACTTACTTCCCTTACTTTCTCTGACTCAGTAGAAGAAACAACAGCCCTTTCCTTGCTCCCACATGACATTTTCAGATGATCAGGCTGTCGTCTATTTCTTATTGTTTGAAATTTCTGCCCTATCCCACATTTCGGAGAACCATTCTTAACAATCCTACTCCAATGCACTGTTCTTTAAATCTGTCCTCCCATCCTTCTCTCTAGTCTTGGTAGAGATGATACATTAACAGTCCATAATTCCATTTCTGTCAATGGTAATATATATGTACTTGGAGAGTATTACAAGAGCCAATAAAAATTAAGTATGTTAATGATGGTCACATGGCTGAGAATGGAATAAATTGGATAAGACATATGACTATTTCTGTGCTCGTAAAATAACTTCATCATTCTCCATAGTAGTCTCAAAGTTCTATAAGTTTACCTATTCTATCATTAGAAATATATCATGTTAACCTTAGACATAAATAACCATCCGCTTTTCAAAGTAAACCTTAGCATTAAAAGGTTAGAAGACCTAATGATGGGTGTATAAGCGGTAGATAAGCTTTTCTCGGCAGATAGTCACTACTTGGAAAATCTTCTAGAAAGAGGATTCTACAATTTCCAAGATAGATAATTACAACCTCAAATATTCTTAATTTCAAAATCTTTGACTTTTCTAATCTAAGTTTTCCTACTGTTTTTCCCTTGTAGGGATTGGAAAAGAACAGGCACCATCCTCAGTGTGGTATGACAGTATCTCATCTACTGGAAAAGTATTATTGTCACCCCTGGGCCTTCATTTTTCTAAGCTCAACAACTTGGACATTTCCTCCAGACTCCTGTCCTCCAAAACTAATTTTTTTTAAAGAGATGAGGTCTCAGTCTGTCACCCAGACTGTGGTGCAATGGTTTGACCATAGCTCCCTGCAGCCTCGAACTCCTGGGCTCACGCTATCCTCCCACTTCAGCCGCCTGCCTAATTAAAAAAAAAAATTATTTTTTGGTAAGGACAGGGTCTCACTCTGTTGCCCAGGCTGGTCTGGAATACCTAGGCTCAAGTGATCCTCTCACCTCAGCTTCCCAAAGTGCTGGGATTACAGGTGTGAGCCACTGTGTTCAGCCTAAAAGTTTAAGTCTATTCATGTTATTTTTAAATCGCAAAGACCAGACTTAGACTTAACCAGCAACAGCATTTTGTTGTTTCTGTTTTTCTAAATAGTTAACATATAATTGAACGTAGTTCTAAACAGTCAAACAGAATTGAAACCCATAAAATTAAAAATTACAGAATTTTCCACATTGCAGAGACTACCTGTATTATCTCTTAGTTGAATCAAACCTATGATCTAGGATTATAATTAACAAATTATGGCTAGATATATATCCCCAAAACATTAAAAAGAATGAATACTTACCTGATCTGTCCTTGGATGAAAAATTTTCCTCTAAATTACAGAGTAGAGAGGAAATTGGTTCTCTTTTATGGTTCACCACTATTTCTTCTGCTTTAATAGAATTTGTGGCCACTTTAAAGAAATAAGCAAAACCAGAATATTTATGTAACAATTTTAATGATACACGAAGGGAAGGAAAGTAGAATATATATGCAAATTTCATATGAATGTTTTTCTTTTACTTAGTGATACCTCATAGGACTTTTCAGTAAGAGGCAGAAGTTTCACTTTGTTGACACGTTTAATTTTTCCCCCTTTAACAACTTTTTAAGTTCCAGAAAAACTATTGTTATTATTTCCAAATAAAAGGCTAGGAGTTAAGAGGGAAATCCAATTTTATTAAAAGATTAGATGGTGGTAAGGAGTAAAAAGCCATTTCATACCATGCAAACAGAGATTTTGGAAGAAGGACAAGGAATTATATTTCTTTTATTATGAAACCTACTTTTCACGTTTTGTGTTCCCCCCAAGAAAAAAATGTTACATGTATTATCACAGATACAAGCCTAATATGGCTTGCCATTTTAATAAGGTTGTAGTCTTTGTGGGAAAGAAGAGGGAAAAAATGGGTATGTGATCGATCTTCCACTTAGAAAGTTAATTTTCCCGAAGAGCTCTTACTTTATATGGCACTAAGATCAAGGCAATAGTTCAGATCACCTTAATCACATCAAAGTGGCATATATTAATCATACAAATTTTTATTCAAGTCAATAGTTAGAATGCAACAATCAATTCTTCAGAAGTGTATGAGCTTTCTGTAGTCAAACATAAAAGGTTTAAGAATCATATATTTTTGCAACTACAAAACATCAAAAATTTATCTACCTTCAAATTTGATGCTGGTTCTTTATTTTTATGATTCGCTTTTAGTCTGTTAGAAAGTAAAAAGTCAAATTTTCTCCTTTATGTAAAAATAATCATAGAATCATAAAAATTTAGAGTTAGAAAAAAACCTTAGAGAACTTCTAGATGTATAATTCTCTCTAAATTAGAGACTTTCATTTATTTGCCTTACCCAAGGTTACAGAATAAATTGGAGCTGGAACCCTGGAGTATAGAATGCATTTCCTACTACTTAATGATTCCTCAAACTTATTTAGGTACAACTTAGTGTACCTATGTGAGGCAGTGAGGCACCCGTGTTGAACTTAAAGTCTCTGAATCAGACTGCCCAAGTTTGAATTTTAGTAGCTGTGTGACCTTAAGCAGGCTACTTCATCCCTGTGTTTCAGTTTCTTCATCTGTATAATGAGATTGGTAATAACTGTAATTTCCCAATGGGACTGCTATGAAAAAAATAAATATATGTAAAGCACATAGAATGGTGTCTGCCATATGGTAAACATTCTGTAAGTGTCAGCAATTACTAGAATTCTATCAATAAACACATGGTTACTTGCTAGGTTTGTTTATTTATTTATTTAGAGACAGAGTCTTGCTCTGTCACCCAGGCAGGAGTGCAGTGACACAATCTCAGCTTACTGCAACCTCTGCCTCCCAGGTTCAAGCAATTCTCTTGCCTCAGCCTCCCGAGTAGTTGAGACTACCAGCGTATGCCAACACGCCCAGCTAAATTTTGTATTTTTAACAGAGACAGGCTTTTATCATGTTGGCCGGGCCGGTCTCAAACTCCTGACATCAAGTCATCTGCCCGCCTCAGCCTCCCAAGAGCTAAGATTACAGGTGTGAGCCACTGCACCTGGCCTGTACTTGCTAGGCTTTAAAATAGCCTAATTATACTACAATTGGAATAGTGGATCATTTCTGAGTTTTCGATACACATACATGCACTTGCTGATACTCCATTTTGGCACATGATTGTGTAGCCAAAGGAATGGTTCTTCAAAGAGTACATGCAAAATTCCAAATATTAAACACATAACTGAATTCACTTAAAAGCTGAATACCATTCACTTGGTGATTATTTGGGCCTGTTAATATACTTAGAATATCTGACATCCAGAGGGATTTTGAATTTTTTTAGACAGGGTGTCACTCTGTCACCCAGGCTGGAGCGCAGTGGTGCAATCTTGGCTTACTGCAACCTCCCAGGCTCAAGTCATCCTCCCACTTTGGCCTCCCGAGTAGCTGGGACCACAGGTGCACACCACCACACCTGGCTAATTTTGAAAATATTTTGGTGGAGAAGGGGTTTCACCATGTTGCCCAGGCTGGTCTTGAACTCCTGAACTCAAGTGATCTACCCGCCTGCACCTCCCGAAGTGCTAGGATTGGGTACAGGTGTGAGCCACTGTACCCAGCCAGCGGGATCATTTATTATTTCCTTTTCCTCTATGTAATAAAATGATTTTTCAGTAATAATCATGTAATAAAAAAATAGGAAAGAGACAGTGGAAATTGTTTTTTATTCAACTCCACTTATATACCAATAGAAAATAAAATATGTATTATAGTACTAAAGAGGAAATTGTAGTGAAATTAATGTTTTCAAAAAATGAAAAACATATGCCTACATACTGGTTTCTTTACAGTACTAAAAAACATTACACCTCTTATTTTCCTGATTTCTTTTTTAGTTTTGAAGCAACTATTAACAATGAACAAAGAAAAAAATTCAAAGTTAAGTATTATTTGAATCAATTATTCAAGAGGGGGCCAGGTGCAGTGGCTCATGTCTGTAATCACAGCACTTTCGGAGGCTGAGGTGGGTGGATAACTTTAAGTCAGCAGTTGGAGACCAGCCTGGCAAACATGATGAAACCCTGTCTCTACTGAAAAAAATACAAAAATTAGCTAGGCGTGGTGGCGGGTGCCTGTAGTCCCAGCTACCCGGGAGGCTGAGGCAGGAGAATTGCTTGAACCAGGGAGGTGGAGGCTACAGTGAGCTGTGATCGTGCCACTGCCCTCCAGCCTGTGCAACACAGTGAGGCCCTGTTTAAAAAAAATCATTCAAGAGGATAATTTCATGAAACAAACATATTATACTTCAAAGTTTGCACTATGTTTCACTCTTAAATTTTATAAACAAAAACTCTAAGTGGTCACATAGAATGCTGTTGAAGTAATCAAGCTCTGTTTCTTCATTCTTGCGATCACTGTGCTACCATTGTTTACAAAGAATCTACTGTTTAAATGTAAGAATATGGACCATCAGGGTTGCAAACATGAATTGTGCCTGAGGTCTTGAACTACCCTGAACTTTTATGAGTTTACTTGGAAATATATACAATAGCTGAATCCTTGTTTATTGAAGAACAATTGTATGAGTGGGAGTTCTCTAAATTAATTTTCATGTAGAATGTACTGTTTATTAAAAAATAATTAAAATGTGCTGATTTGAAGTTTAAACTCGTATACTAAAACTTAACAGAAACTACAGAAATTGTTTAAAATCTAGATCCATAAGAGATTTTTCATGGAAGACTATTTTAGTATTGATATGGTTTAGAATTATTAGCACATAAAAATTACTGGAAATAAAAAACCAGACTTTTAGTGGGGTTATTGTAGTTTAACTTCTCTACGGATAATGAGAATTATTATTGTCCATACCCAAGATCTACTGTACTTACTGCCCCACTCTTGGTATGCCATTCAAGGTAAAATCTGCTCTAAGTACTGTCTTTGAAGATGGGCTTGCTGCAGTAAGTATACTTAACCTACTTATGAGAAAACTTTACAATTAATGTTTATTAAGAGCCTACTGAGCACATGGTATTGTGCTTTGTATTTCATCCACACAGACTGCATCCACATGAATGTCACTAGTTCCTAGACAATCATATTTATCCACTAAAGCCATCTCAGCAGGATTTTTTTTTAAAAAAACGACTTAGCTATTATTGTGTGTACTCAAATTTGAAATAAATAACACACAAAGTCACATATATTCCATTTTCGGGCTTCTACCAAGTCAGACTGGCTTTCTACCTGTACATTCCAAATAAGTGAGGTTGTATTCTAATTTAACATTTAGAAGAGCTTTCAAAATATTAACATTTATATCAACATTAACAATTTAAGGACTTCGGACATTATTCAAATTTTCACAAATCACGTGGCATCAGATTCACGTGTTCTATTTTCACAAGCAACTATCTCAAGAGAACAAAAGTTTTAACTCTGCTATGAATCTTTTTCAGACGTTCACAGGATCAACATAATCTCTAATCTATCCTCCCGTAATCTTGCAAGCTACATACATGTACAAATTTTCCATTTATGTGATCCTGGTACTCTTGAAAAGTCAGTCTTATTAACTAAAAGAAAATTTGACTTACCTCAAAAGAAATCTTGGTACGGGATAGAATGTCAACTAGAGCCACGTTGGAAACAAACAGGTATGCCTGGCAAGAAAGTGACATATCAAGCTTAAACCCACAGTTCCACTCCTGCCTCACAGCTTCTATATTTCCTGTTGCTACTAAGCTCCTTTACTCACAAAATTCCCTCTCATTAGCCACCTGCAGTGCACTGAAGCAGCACCTGTACTATTTATAGCTGTAGGATTCCCCACCCTCTCCGGTCAATAAGAATCACCTGGGGCAGTTAAAAATAAAAATCACAAGTCAATCTCTGATATCAGATTTCAAGAGGTTTGAAAGGAGGCTCCAGAATCCGATTTTTTTTTCTAATCAGCTGAATTTATGACTCACAGAATCTGATTTTAAGTAAGTGTTCCCAAGTGAGTCTTATAAGCCAGGAAAGTTCAAAAATAATGCTCCAAGTGAAAGTGAGATCTGTGGCAGATCTTCACAGTTCCTCTAGACTGATTTGCCTCAAGGGCTAATCCTCCTCAGCTGTTAGGCCTTAGGGTATTTGAAAACAAGAGAAGGCCCAGTTTGAAGAATGCAGAATGGCATCTTGTCCACACTTGATTTAAGTTTTCAATTAAAAAATTTATCAAAGGGAGATTTTAGTTTGGGGAGGTGCTGTGAAGTAGGACATCACCAGGGGGCAGCATAGAGTTGACAAATTATACGTTTGGGGGTTTTTGACTTCACACTACAACATGAAATCGTTGCACCTACAATTTCCACGAACTCAGATTACTCAAAAAAGAAGAAAATCCAGAACACTTAAAAGACATAAGTAAACGTTATTAGCCTGTAATTTTCAACAGGTGTTTATAAATAGCCATTGTAGAAAAAAATGTTCCCTTGAAGTAGCATGAACCCGAATTCAAAAAAATTTTATTAGAATACAAAGATTCCTTGTAGAAATTTCAAGTGATCTTCAAATTTCTCTCACCAAGTTTCAAAATACTTGTCGTAGTCTAAGTTAATTAGCGTTATAACTGGATGCTTCTCAATGGTTTTAATCAAATATTAAGTAGAGTTCTACTAAGGGGGAAAATGGAGGGGATGATAATTTGGGCAAGTAATGCCGAAGCTTTTTCTAAATAAAGTGTACGTAGTTAAAATGCGGTCAGTGACTGTCGGAAAACTGTAGCTCCACTCCCATGAATCCTCCATTAATTTTTCTTAACCCATCTCCACTTCCTCTTTTCTAGTCCACATTTGTTCCGCCTAGAAATGTAGAAAAATCCTTTGGCAACCCAAATAGCTTCTACAAGTATCACCTTCAAGTGTTTTTTTCCTCTGAAATTCCACCATTAGAGTTGGAAATGCTGAAAGGCGAGGGAGGATCTGAAGAAATTACTTTTTTTTTTTCCAGTTTGTTAAAAGTAGATACTCCCTGTATAGATATTCCCGTATAATCCAAGGAAGGCGTAATCCAAGACCCTGGGGCAATTCCACGAGGTGGTTTTGAAGTCCTTCAACTCTACCATTTCGATTATTTCCATGCTAAACAACCTACGGCAGGAAGAAGACAAAGGACATTCCCGGGAGGCCAACGGGACCTAACCAAATAAAAACACTTTAGAAGAGGTACAAGAATCAAAAATCAAGGCTATCTGCAGAGCCAAAAGCCATTCAGAAACTTCGTATCCTAGAAAGGTTTCCCATCTTTTCAAATATTTTAACATAAAAACGGCAACACCCTATAGGAAAAGGCTATGATTTTTAGCAAGAATTGGTGGAGAAGACAAACGATAATAAGCTACTATGAATCCAGAAGCTGCTTAAATGGCCGTATTCACAGCAGCCTTTGCAGACATTAATTAGAAGTGTACGCATTACGTGTGAGGATTTTTTTTTAAACGACAGAGAATATCTGTGGGTGCATCCAGATTGCTCAGTGGCTCCCCTTAACCCACCCGCTAACTGGGAACCACGGCCATAGGACGAGCTTCTCCACCGGGGCGATGCTGCCTCCAAGGGGCGCAATGTTACTCTCTTTATGCATCAAGCACAGACATACACACAGCACAGACGCAGGTCGACAGTGTATCTGTGGTACTGGAATTTCATGAGGAAAGGAGACGGGGGGCGTGTAAAAAGCCTTTTTAAGAGTGAGATTATGAAACAGGGAAAAGGAGAAACACGGTCCTACAAGGGTCCTGAGCGGAGGCCATGAAATGAATGTACTGACGGGTGTTTTTCTCCCAGGCAGCCGACTGAGAGTCAGAGGGCTCTGAGTGTGCCATGACTCCGGCCACACAGAAAGAGGCGTTTTTCCCTCGGTAGCCTCCAAGCTCAGGGGGCACTGCGTGCCGTCCGCTCCCTCACGGGGCGCCCAGCGCAGATGAAGGCGAGGGACTTGGAAAGAGCTGTGGAAACGCCAAGTGCTGCGCCAAAGCGACGGGAGGTCCCCGTTCTCAGCCGTACGAAATCCCCCGGGTCCTCCGCGTCCTGGAGCGGAGCCCTCGGCCTCCGCACTTGTTGCTTCCGCGCCCCGCCCGTCTCCCCCTCAGACCCACCCTTCGCGGCCCCCTCGCCTCTCCACACGCTCGTACTCGGGCTCCGACCCTGCCCCGCGACCCCCCCCCCCCCCCACCCCATGAAGCCCGCACACTGCGTGGCAGCCCCGGAGGCGCCCAAACCACCGACCCCTGCCCCGCCCGGACCGCCAGCCCCTGCCTGCCGACGCCGCGGTTTCCTAGACAGCCGCGCCGCCGTTCCGCAGCCTCGGGAGCGCGCGCGCGCGCGGCCAGCGGGAGGCGAGGGCGCAGGCGCGGGCCCGGCCAAGCCGCCGGCGCGAGACCGCGCGCGCGCCCCCGAGCGCGGTGGGCGGAGGGGTGGAGGGAGCGGCGGGGCCGCGAGGGGGCGGGGGGGCGGAGAGGGGAGCCCCGGGAGCGCGAGCCGCGGCCGGCGCCGCTGCAGAGCCGAGCGAATCCCGAGCCCGGGCAGCAGGTATGTGTCCTCGCAGCCGGCCGCGGCCGGAGCTTCCCCTGCCTCACTGCCCGAGTCCTGTGGTCGGGGCGGGGGGGTGGGGGTGCCGGTCAAGGTTTGCAGGATGCGTGCCCGGAAGGGCTGGGATCTTACCGCTGACCTTCATCCCCCTGGTCGGGGGAGCCAGGCGAGGGTGCGTGGGGCAGCCCAGGGCTTCAGCTCCAGCCTGGGGACCTGCTTCTTATCACATGCTTCTTATTTATTTTTGCAAACTGCCCTGGTTCGGGTCCAGCTGCCGATGCTTTACCTCCCATTCTTTGCCTCCGTGTGCCATCTTGCATTTATTAATAAAACATGCAAGCCGGAGGGGGGGTTGCTGCTGGGGGGAATCCCATTGCAGTATGGCAAGCGAGCGCCTATTTTCGGTTTTCAGACGTGGTATAGAGGTGGAAATCCCACACCCTGGGGATTTGTGGCTTGGTTGGTCGTGACCACTTCCTAGTGGGCTTCCCCTGTTTGTCGGGAGGTGCCCCCGCGGCAGGATGGACTGTCTGGAAAGAATGGTGGATTTTCACCGTCAGGCCAGAATCCCCTTCAGGGGACAGGTGCAAGCTAGGGCAGGCAGTTCCGTGCTCGCTAACTTGCCAGGGAGGCTTAAACCTTGAAAACTGTTTCCCTTGATGGCCGAGAAAAGGCCTTCAACAGAATCCCTGGGACTTGCATACTCAAACTCATTACGGTTTTGTATCTGAACATGACTAAAGCTAGCCACCTGTTGGAAGTCAGACCCCCATGAAGCCCCCCATAATCTAGCTCACTAATCCCTGTTTCACAGTCACCAATACTGAGATAGCAATAGGCCCATGTGGGTTCTTTCTATCCTCTTTAATGCTGCTTGGCTTTTGTTTCTTTTAAAATAAAACTACCTATGATTTGATGCCCTATATGTTAGAGGTTGAAATTATATGATTTGTTTATATTCCATACACCTATCACATCATATCCTAAAGACTGAATTTCTCTTCAGTGCATATGTTTATTTCCCTGGCTTTTCACCTTGCTTTGAGCAACAGTGGGAAAAGTGGGATGTATGTAATTGCTTACCTCCTCTCCCCACCCTAAAATATTGTGATGAAAAGAATAGTAAGAGCTAGAAACAAAAAATGAAAGTGGGGTATCACAAGATGTTGGGATTTGATAGCTGAACCGTAATTGCTTCTAAAATATGTCAGAGTGTCACATCTAATCACGAGAAGGACACATTTGTTCAGTGTTCATATGTACCAGGTACTGAGCTAAAACTATTTGTATATGATCTCATTTAGTCCTCACAACAGACCTCTTATGTCCATGTTGAAGATGAACAAGCTAGGACTTAGAAAGATCAAATAACTTGCCCAAGGTCACACAGTCAGGGACAGGGTGAGGATGCAAACTCAGGCACATGGGAATACTAGAGGTGGGGAGCCCTGAGGGGGCTTTTAATCCAGGTGCTGCTGCTCCGTGTACCTTTTCATTAAAATCAAGCTTATGCATGAGCGCATTGGCTTGGGTCTGATTTTCCATTTCATGGATTCCACACCAACTCTGTGGCTTTCCAGTAAGAAAATCTGTTGTTTCAGAATGGGTCAGTATGGAATTTTTTGAGGTGGCACTGAGCCTATAAAAAGTGGGGTCCAAGATGTGCTTCCATTTAATTCTCCCATACAAGGAGTTAAGTTAAAGTTGTTTCCCTCCAGATTTAAACCTATAAAACGTGTGTACATCAAGTAGAATGAATCACTCTTTTTCCATGATCACATCCCATCCTACCCTTCTTGCTGCCCTGCATGCTATCTTCTGGTCTCACTGCCAGTCATCAGAGCAACACTGTCTATCACACTGGCCTGCAAATCCCATAATGGGAGGAAGGAATCCATACCAGCTGCGGATCCTAATCCAGTCTCTCTACAATTGTAGCAATTATGCTTTCAAAGTTCTTGGAATCTGTGCATTCAGCTATGGATGTGTATTTAATATTTTTTAAAGTACATTATTATAATGCAGTTATTGGATTTTGTTAGACATTCCTAGCAGTTCTCATGGACTTAGAAATTGCTGTAGTTGCATCAGTGAAACTTCACCCAGTGGGGCTAATAGCTCTTCTACTCAGGTCACATAGCTGAGATAGTGGAGAGAAAGGTATAGGTAATGGAATTATTTGGAAACTATATCCCATGCAAATTATAGCTTTTAATTATAAATTGGTGGATAATATTAAGTAGGAAATATAAGACTAGCTCTTTTAATTCTATAAGTTCTGTTTTTTCCCTTGGTCAATGTGATTGGTTTTAGAGCACCATGATGTTACCTTTTTCATTACACTGTGTTCTTTTGAAACAGTATAGCAATTTGTACCTAGCATTCTTATCTCATGGAAAACACTCCATTTAGGAAGGACACATTCCCTGGTGTTTACAAAAATGCTGAGACAGGATCTTTCTGTATTGGGGATTTCCAGTCTACGATCAGATAAACTCAAGATGAGTCCTGATGCTACTGGGCAAGAAGCAGAAAACGAGAGATGTTGCTTGATTTCTAGGTAGGAAATGCTCCCTATGGGGAGCATGACTATCTTCCTCAGCTGGGAATCTCATGATTGAAGAGTTTGAGAAACTGACTAGTCTGTCTTCCATTCAAGTAGGATTTCATTTAATGCAGAGCTGAGAAGGCTTTATGGTGCAAAGTCCAATTCAGGATATATAAAAATGTTTCTGGACTACATTTTTGTTTTGTTTCTCTTGAAATGTATATTTAAGCTGGGAAAGTCATATGGGCAACTATTAATGCTTAAGCATTGTTTTTTTTATTCCCTTCACCAGAGTTTTTTGGGAAAATGGGGAAAGAGTAAAAGTTTTCCAAGCTATGAAACTCACAGGTCTTGTGGTGATTGATTATAATGAATATTTTAGTACATTGTTGAATAAGACACCAAGAACTGGGATATTTGTTTTCCTTGATTGACCTTGTAAGTTACTTCATTGTGAAATGTGGTTTATCTTACAGTATTTCTTAATTTAGTATTCTTTAAAATGAGATTTCTTTTTTCAGTTGTCGACAATCTTGAATCACAAAAGAAGTTCACAGATTAATTTGAAGTACTTGGTTTTCATCAGTCTCTCTTTCTCTATGGCAGCCATAGTAAGGGTTTTCATTTTTTTTAGAAAGTAGTTCACTTTCTATCACCTTTCAAACAGACCCGGTAGGAGTTCACACATGTTAACCAAGCATACTTATCCCAGGACCTTTTCCTGTGGTCCAGGTCTCATCTGAGATCCTAAGGCTTCCTTTGGCCCTTTTTGCACTCAGTTTCCCCATAGAGAAGAAGTAAGAGTTGGATAACACCAGGTGGGCTTGGGTATAGGGTGGGATGGAGGCTACTCAGGACCAGGAGGTCAGTTCTCCTGCACCAGCACCAGCCTATATTGTGATTTCTGCTTGCCAATGTAATATGTGCTCATTGTAAAATGTTCAAACATTACAGAAATATAGAAGGTAGAAGCTCAGTGGTCCAACTTTTTGGTAATCTTACCCCTCGGCATTGACCACCACTAACAGTTTGGTGTAGATTCCTCCAGATATTTGAATGCCGAAACTAAAATATTCCTGTTTTCCAACAATACATAGATGTGTAACATTTTGCAGTTTGTTTTCTCGCACTTGGACCTCTTGGAAGCCCTTGAGTGGCATACTTTTAAACACCTTTTACTCAATTGCACTGGGAGCTAGATGAGAGGAGCCCTGTAACCAGGGGAAGAGGAGGGGAACTGATGTTTGGTGGGTAGGAACATGTCGTGTGCTGTGTCCTATGATAGGAAGTTTCACATTCCATATTGCAGTGACCACCCTTTGTGGTCAACTGTTTATAGATGAGAAGTAGGGAGCCCAAGTACACGACTTAAGGGCAGAGCTGAGATTTGAGCCCAGGTCAGCATAGCTCAAACTCTGGGCTCGTTCCCTTTTGCACTCTGACTGCAGGATGAGGCACTCTCTGCCCCATAGTTCTCTGGCCTCCCATCCTATTCTGCTCCGTCCACACTGGCCTCCTTGCTGTTTCCCCTGCCCCAGGCCCTTAGCACTAAGGGTTCTGTCCCCTGGAATACTCTTCCCACAGATAACTTCATAGTTTACTCCCTCACCTCCTTTCAGCTTTGCTCAGTCTAACCTACTCCCACAGGCATCCTATTCCTCCTCCCTGTCTTTCTTTTATTCATAGCACCTCCTAGCATACTATATTAATTAGTTGTTAAGTTTATTGCCCATCTCCCCTGTGGAATGAATGCTCCAAAGGGCAGGAGTCCTGTCTATTTTGTTCACTCCCCCAACCCTGGTGCTGTGGAAAAAGAACCAACAAATCACTGTGGCATCCTTGAATCTTTCCAGCTTCCCGCACTTTTTGTTTCTGTTAGTCCTTGCTGTTCTCTGTAGTGAGCAGTGAAACCTCTAACAATGCAAAAGCTTTATGTTTTGTTTGGGGGAACAGCAGGAAAGTGGTGAAGAATTGGGAAAGATCTGTCTTACTCTTGAGCCAGTGTTGGGGAGAAAGGAACCTTTGTGAAGATGGGAAAAAAGTCACCTTAGGGTTGGGATGTGTGATGAGACAGCGAAACGTATGTAGGGAGATGGCCTGAGATGGAGAAGAAATCTGTGTGGGTTCCCTTGTATTGGGGGTGCATAATGTTTTTGAAGAACTTCCAAAGGAGACTCTGGATTCCTTCAGCCAACCATCAACTGTCCCAGTCGCCTGAGTCACTAGAATGGAAAAGGAATCTATGGTCATTCCCACTGGCTGTTTACACAGACAGGTAAATCATTGCACTGCCTGCATTAGCCTGTTGCATTTTTTTTTTTTTTCGAGACAGAGTCTCGCTCTGTCGCCAGGCACCAGGCTGGAGTGCAGTGGCTTGAATTTGGCTCACTGCAACCTCCACCTCCTGGGTTCAAGCAATTCTCCTACCTCAGTCTCCCTAGTAGCTGGGACTACAGGCGCATGCCACCATGCCCAGCTAATTTTTGTATTTTTAGTAGAGACGGTTTCACCATGTTGGCCAGGATGGTCTCGATCACTTGACCTCGTGATCCACCCGCCTCAGCCTCCCAAAATGCTGGGATTACAGGCATGAGCCACCGTGCCCGGCCTAGCCTGTTGCATTTTTAAAACATTAAGTATCTGTTGGTATCATCCCTGTTTGAGCCAGGGCCTGAGAGCTCACTGCCAAAGCACTTACCCCGTATGTCTGAGAAGCATCACCGCCTGAGATCTCTGGCGTAAGCAGTCCCAGGAAGGACTCTGCATACATCCTTCATATGTCTATTGTTTGCAGTAGTTCTTGGGCGGCAGCAAAATCATAGGCACTTTGGGAATAATTCATCTGTAGAACACTTTAGAATGGACTACACTGGGATGCTAAAGGGAGTTCATAGTTATGGGAAGAAGCCTGGGAGAAACTGCTGCTCAGCCACAGGGAGGCCTCCTCTGCTCCTCCTGGGTGGCTTTAATTGCTGCTCTAGGCAGTCTGAATTACCCGCCAGGAGAGGATTTCCCCTTCAAAAAACACAGCCTCCCTAAAATGCTTTTGATTTGTAATAGAAACTACTTAGTAGCTACGACAGAGGCTGATAACTCCTATTCCCAGAACTCATTAAAATAAGGAATTTTAATAAGTATTTTTGCCCTTTGCAGCCCAGGGTTTTAGAAGTCCAGGCAGCTGTTCTCCAGATTTCAGTGTCAAGCCATCACACATGCAGTGCTTCCACTCCTTCCCCTTGGCTCAAAACAGGTCTGAAGTGAGTTACTTTATCTATGATTCCTTCACACTCTCCCACCCTGGTTACACAATTGCCATTTTGCCCATACAATGCATAAGGCTAATTAACCTTCCGCCCATGACAGTTTCCTCTGAAATAGTCAGATCTTTGATGTAGGGCTTTTAAAAAAGAATTTCTATGATACTTACTAATTCTTCTTTAACTATGACTCCTAAAATTTGTTAGCTTTGCCCATCAAAACAAAAGAACAAGGTAAAATATATTGCAATTCCTCAATAAAGAAAAGGTTTTGGCTGGGTACGGTGGCTCACGCCTGTAATCCCAGCACTTTGGGAGGCCGAGGTGAGTGGATAACCTGAGGTCAGGAGTTCGAGGACAGCCTGGCCAACATGATGAAACCCTGTCTCTACTAAAAAAAATACATACAAAATTAACTGGGCATGGGGGCGTGCACCTGTAATCCCAGCTACTGGGGAGGCTGAGGCAGGAGAATCACTTGAACCTGGGAGGTGGAGGTTGCAGTGAACCGAGATAGCACCATTGCACTCTAGCCTGGGCAACAAGAGGGAAACTCCAACTCCAACTCCAAAAAAAAAAAAGAAAAGAAGAAAAGAAAACCTTCCACTGTTTTGGGACACAGTCTCAAAAGAAAAGCTTGAAAATTTCTCTCTCATCCCTCCCTGTCTTTTCACTGTCAGTTTCTACGCAAGCCTTTATCAGCTATCACTCCCCTTCTTGATACCCTGCAGGGAGCTCCTGCCCTCACTGCTCTACTAAAACAGAACTCTTAAAGGTCACCAGTGATTGCCTAATATAAATCCAATGCATGTTTCTCAGATTTCGTTCATGATGGCTCAGCAACATCTGACCCCGTTGAGTTCCTCTACTCCTTGAAATGCTGTCTGTCGGCAGCTCCTTCCTAGCGGTGTCTGTGTCTATCTGGTTTCTCCTCTGCTGTCATCCTTCCTGTTCTATCAAGAGGCAGTCTGAAGTGGTTAAGAGTGTGGGCTCTGTCCATGATGTCAATCCTGGCTCTAGCACTTGCTAGAGTACCTTTGAGTAAGTTATTTAATCCCCGCACCCCAGTCTTCTCATCAGTAAAATGGGGAGAAGAAGAATGCTACGGCAGAGGAGATTAAATAATGTGCTTAGTAAAGGGTAAACACCCAACAAATGCCATTTTTTAAATCATATAACTTCCTGTTATATGATAATATTCTGTAACTTCAGGATAAAACCCTAATGGCTCCCTCTGGCCATCAGGACCTCTAAGATTCTGCTCTCGTTTAGTTCGCTTATACTTCACACCCTTCCCAGTTTGCGTCCACTTCTGAGGCTTTGTCCCTTGTACTCACTACTGAACCACCCTCACCCCTTCCTCTTCTGCTCCTCCTTCCCTGGCCTGAGGGGGCAAGAATGCTGAGGGCTGCCCCTGCCCAGGAGGCACCAAGCGCAGCCTGCTTTGTAACAGAAGACAGCCTCCCTTGGGCACAGAGCCTATCTCCCTCAGACAGAGTATGAATTACTTAAGAACACCAGCTGTGATTTATACTTTTACAAAATATCTTCCTCAGCATTTAGCACTATAACTTTACACACAATGGGAATTTAACTCATATTTTTTAACTGCCAAAACATTATAGTTTTACTTGGCCCTTCCAAAATCCTTTTTCCTCCTAAATTGAAACCTGTATTGATCAGTCCTGGAGCCCATGTAAGCTTGATATGGGATAATTGAGTCAACCCCACAGGGAGAGTTACCCATGTCAGAACCTTTTTGGAATGAAGAAGGACATATAGAAATAATTAAAACAATGGGAGTACAGGGAATAATAATTTTTTTTTTGCCCACCTGCAACTGTCTTGATTGAGTTATAAGGGAATAATAATTTAATGCTTTTAAAAAGTACCTTAAAATCTTACCAACCTATAAAGCTGTTAGAATTTTTAAGAAGCGTTTAGGAGTTTTTTCTATACTCTCTGTTCTCAAGAGTAACATGAGCTGTGAAGGTGTGAGCAGCAAATCTATCAGCCCTTCAGACCTTGCTGTAGGCCTGCTCCTGAGCCTCTGTGTTCTAGTCCTGCTTGCTTTCTCCTTCCTGCCCTGATGAAGAGGACACTGAAGTTGGATGAAAATCAAAGAAGTGTTGCCTACTTAAAAAAATAAAAAATTCACCCCTTTATTGGCATTGTGGGTTGGCACAGCAAAGACAGCCTAAGTTTTCACAGCATCTGCTGTGTGTGTCCCTGGGGTCATGAAGACAGCCCTAGCTGCCAGTAGAACAGCTTCCCACCCCCCAACCCTGGAAGCCATTAAGGACCATGTGCTTTGCATCTTGAGATTCCGTAGCAGAGTTTCTCAGCTTCAACACTGTTGACACGTGGGGCCAGTAATTCTTTTTTTGCAGGGGCTGTCCTGTGCATTGCAGGATATTTAGCAGCATCCCTGACCCTTACCCACTAGATGCCAGTGGTACTACCATGACCGCCCCCCAACCTCAATGGTGACAGTCAACCACTGTTACCCCAGTGGTGACAACCCAAAATGTCTCCAGAAATTACCAAATGTCCCCTGGGGTATAAAGTCACCCCAAGCTGAGAACCACTCCCCATGGGACTAATACAGAAAACTCAGCATCTTTCTAGTTTATAGAATACAGAACTTAGATAGTTTGGGTCAAATGAAAATAAAGATTGGGTTATAATATACGTGAAAGGTAAATTTAGGTTTAAAATTACACAGAGAAGGAAAATTTAGAGTCTATAACTAGTTGTAGATTATATCATAAATAAGGAGATATAAACAAATTACAGAAATGTAGACCATCTTCTTACTCCTAAAAGTCTCAGGTCTAGATGCAACAACACATTCTGGGACTGTAAAAATCATCCTTGGGGCTGGGCATGGTGGCTCATGTCTATAATCTCAGCACTTTGGGAGGCTGAGGTGGGCAGATTACTTGAGGTCAGAAGTTCGAGACCGGCCTGGCCAACATGGTGAAACCCCATCTCTACTAAAAATACAAAAATTTCGCCAAGTGTGGTGGCGCATGCCAGTAATCCCAACTACTCGGGAGGCTGAGGCAGGAAAATTGCTTGAACCTGGGAGGTGGAGGTTGCAGTGAGCCACGATCGCGCCATTGCACTCCAGCCTGAGCAACAGAGCAAAACTCCGTCTTAAAAAAAATCCTTGGGTTTGTTTTTATTTTTTTGGTATTATATGTAAGTGCTTAAAGTATGTAATAACACATTCTAGGACTGTTAAAATCATCCTTAGGGTATTTTTTTTGGCATTGTATTTAAGTGCTCAGCGTACTTGTAGGCTTTTGACAATAAGTATATCAAACCAAAAATAATTAATATCTCTGGAGAGATCTGAAATATTTGATTATGACTGGAGGGAATCATGTTTGACCTGCAAAGGGCCAGCTCTCCCCACCAGAGCCTGCCTGTGATCATCAAGCCACTCTAAGACAGCACTTTCAGGTGCTTCAGGGGTAAAGTAGGACTGACAAGGTACTTTGTGCTTTGGTGAAAGGCCACAATTGCTCAGTAATCTTCATGGCTCTTAGAAAATTTAGCTGTATACTTGTGATTTAAAACCCACCTCCAATTGACAGTCATCATTATGTTCTGTCTAAATGCAGTAGCAGAAATTGCATGCCCTACCCAAAGGCTAAACGTGACAGTTAAGGACATGCTTTCTGAAAAACTTTAAGGCTCCGACTTTGGGAGAGACCTGATTTGGCCAACGATTACCTCTGACTTGTTAATTGCATTAGGGAAGGGAAAGTGTTTACATAGATGATCTCCATAATGCTCCCTATGAATAGTCTAGAAATAAGCCTTGTGAAGTTTCTTGAATCAAGGAGGCAAGGTAGAATGACTAATTCCATGGACAACTGTATCTTCAGTATTTCAGACTTGTGCTAACAGGTGGGAGGAACTCCAGAGATCATATCCAGTGCTATGGACTGAATTGTATCCCCTCCAAAAAAATATATATGTTGAAGCCCTAACCCCCAATGTGACTTATCAGGAGATAGGGTCTTTAGGAGATAATAAAGGATAAATGATGTCATAAGGGTGGGTCCCTAATCTGATAGTACTGTACCTTTGTAAAAAGAGGAAGAAAGAGATATCTCTCCTGCTTCCATGTGAGGACACAGTGAGAAGGTGGCTGTCTGCAAGCCAGGAGGAGAGCCCTCACCAGAACTTGACCATGCTGGCTTCCTGATCCAGGACCTCCAGCCTCCAGAACTGCAAGAAAATAACTTTCTGTGCTTTAAGCCACCCAATCTATGATGTTCTGCTATGGCAACCTGCGCTAACTAATACATCCAGCATCCTCATTGTACAGATGAAGAAACTGGATCCAGACAGGTAGACTTGCAAGAGGTCAAGCTTCTAATGAGTGGCAGGGCTGGAACCTAGAGCCTCTGCTTCCTGATGCCTAATCCAGCGTACATTCTCCTTCCCACACTTTCTTCAGTCATATGGTCCTCTTACTTACCATCTCTAGAACCTACGCCACATCACTTCCATGAGCATCAGGATCCTTACGCTTGCCCTGCTTATCTCAGGATTGTTGCAAGGATCAGTCGCACAGTAGAAAAAAGACACTTTCTAAACTACAACATATTTTGCAAATACATCAGACTCAACTCAGATTCGGCCTAGTTAGCAGGAATCCATCGGCCTGTGGAAATTGGAAGTCTAGTCAAGTAGGTAGCTCTGTGAGGTCACACTAGGCTAGCTTGACTCATGGGTAGGTTGGCTTTTGGCTTTAGGGAATAGATCAGAGGACAGAGAAGGCAGGAGGAGATATGGCCTGGTTTGGTGATGGACCACCTCAATGGAGGTGAATGCTCTTTAATTTGGTTGAGTTGTAAAAGCTGAGGTTGATATGAGTTTGCATAGTAAGAGGAGTGTTCGTCTTAAAGAGGACAGACTCTCGGAGCTGGAGGAGGCCTTGAGAACTTAAGGTACCAGCCAGAGTCTCTGGTGTTAAGCAACAGAAACATACCCTGATGGGCTGGGCATGGTGGCTCTCACCTATAATCCCAGCATTTGGGAGGCCAAGGTAGGCGGATCATCTGAGTTTGAGTTCAAGGAGTTTGAGATCAGCCTGGTCAACATGGTGAAACACAGTCTGTACTAAATACAAAAATTTTTGCATAGGATGGTGGTGCACACCTATAGTCCCAGCTACTCAGGAGACTGAGGCAGGAGAATCACTTGAACCTGGGAGGTGTAGGTTACAGTGAGCCAAGATCATGCCACTGCATTCCAGCCTGGGTAACAGAGTGAGACTCTGTCTCAAAAAAAAAAAAAAAAAAGAAACCTACCCTGATGAACGTCAGCAGTAATGACAATATATAAACTATAAAATATTGTACAGTTGTAAATACCATTCTCAGCTCAACTTTTATTCCATTTTTGAATATTGTGCAACTTTTATTACATTTATTGAATATTCATAATATTGAAGTAGATCAGGAAGGAATGTGTTTATTTGGGAGTAAGAGAATCAGAAAAACAGTGGCTTTTGTAGGTGACTGTCTTATTTTCATTGTGTAATTAGTTTAGAGGCAGCAATCCAGGGCTTGTCCGGCTGCTCAGGGATGTCATCAGCGGCTGAGGTTCTATTTAGCATTTTGTTCAGGGTCATGGATGGCTGCTTCACCTCCAGGCATTTCATCTGTGTTCCAGTTAGGAAGAAGGAGGAGGGGTGAAGATGAAGCATGAAAGCCTTTTTCCTTCTAGCTTTTGCCTTCATATTGGAAAAGGGACTTATTTCTTTATTTTATTCATCAGAACTGTATCACATGACTCCTTCTGAATGATAAGGAGCCTGGAAATTCAACTATTTTGCTTTCTGGCCTCTAGAATAGAGGGAGACAAGGAAGAAAGGAATTGAAATGGGGCCTGTGAGCCAAGCATGTTTATGACAGAAGAACATGGCATTTCTGCAGAATCATAAGCTCTTAGAGAGCCAGCTCAGAAAACAAGGGTGGCTAGGCACAGCTTGAGAGCTCTGGGCCACCCACTCCCAGTCAACACTGCCATACCTCTGGACTCACTCCACCACAGCTGGGCTTTTGCATTCTTACTAAGGATTCCAAGTTCTTTGCTGAGTCCAGGTTGCATTCCCATACTAGAATGACATGGCAAGGGTAGGGAGGGAGACAGTATATCCCCTCCCACTTGGGCTTCTGTAATGGGGAAGAGGGGATCTTGCCAGCCACCTGTCTTGATATAGTCCTCCAAATACAGCGGGTCCTCCAATGCTAAGCCACCAAAAATGACAAATATTTACCCTCCCGCTATTTTACAGATGTGGAGTCTGAGGCTCAGAAAGAGGAGAGTGCTCAGTCAGTGCCACATAGTCAGTGAAGGACAGACTCAGGAGTTTGTCTTATCCTAACATGCCCAGTCTGGTTGGTCCCAGGGAAGCAACCACTCTCAGAATCTTTTCCTGAGGCTCCTTGACATTCCCTGCGATAAAGGGGGTTGTCTTGAGAGGCATCTCCTCCTTTTTCGAGAAGCTCCTGGGTAGATCCCTTGCTCCCCCAGGAACTTCCAGCAGCTACTTCCTCTTTGTGTAGTGCTGAGGCTTTACAAAATTAAGAAGTACCTCCTCCCTGCAGACAACATCCAGGATTCCTGTCATGGACTGTCCAATGGGATATTTTGCGAAGATGCTAGGTGGTAAGTATTCCCGCCTTCTGAAGAGGAACAGCTAGGCACAATCCCACAAGATATATAGAAAGACTGCTGAACTGGGCTGGGTGCATGGCTCACGCCTGTAATCCTAGCACTTTGGGAGGCCAAGGTGGGCAGATTGCCTGAGCTCAGGAGTTTGAGACCAGCCTGGTAACACGGTGAAACCCTATCTCTACTAAAATACAAAAAGTTAGCTCAGCGTGGTGGTGTGTGCCTGTAGTCCCAGCTACTCGGGAGGCTGAGGCATGAGAATTGCTTGAACCCAGAAGGTGGAGGTTGCAGTGAGCCAAGGTCATGCCACTGTACTCCAGCCTGGGCAACAGAGTAAGACTCTGTCTTGAAAAAAAAAATGCTGAACTGTTCTGGCCATCCTTACCCACCTTCATCCTATGTAAAGGAAAGATGAGGCATTCAAGGAGACTTGAGTCACTGAGCAGAGCGTGCAGGAAAGTATGATCGTTTGTCCCTACTTCTCCCAGTGTGGGTGGGAGAGGGCTCCAAGAGCACCTCTCCATTTGGTGTTCCGAACTCAGATGCTATGGAGATTCTCATAAAGGCCTCTTGAGAAACCACAGCTGCATCCCATGGAACATTCAGCATTTGGACACCTGCAACCCAGAGAATGCTGTCAGCCAAGGGAGAGCTGCAACCAAGTGTGAAGACTTTTGCCCCTTTACTCTTTGGTCCCCACCACCCCTATCCCAGGCCTGCCACTGACCCTGGAAAGCAAGAAGCAGTGGGGGACAGGGAGGAGGAGAGAAACAGCAGGCTTCCTCCCCTTCCGCATTGCAAGACCTCCAGCTGTGCTCAGTCTTAGCCAGGACAGGGGGAGGAGCTTTGAACTGGGTGTCAAGTTGAAGATTTGATTTAGACCAGATGAAGCTTTTTTTTTTTAACACCTGAAAGTTAACCTTAATTGAGGTTCTTGAATTGTGAGTAACCAGAAAGCTATGAAGTCTGTCAAAGTGATTATCAAGGGGCAGGGAAGAGAGAGCCAGCAGGACCAGTTTGAAGATGAGGTTTGGAGAGAAATAAACATATTTCCAGTTGTAACCGTATTCAGATGGTCACTACTCTCCTTTTCCAAAGATGACATTCCAGGGTTTTGAAAAGAAGCACTGGACTGAGGCCTCATGACTTCCTGAGTCTAGTCCCAGCTTTTTCACAAACTAGGAGTGAGCCGCTGGACAAGTCACTTCACTTTTCTGGGTCGTGGCATCCTCTCCTGTCCAATAATGGGATTGGGCTCTGTGGTCTAGGTATCCCCAAATAATTTCTCTACTTTTTTTTTTGAGATGGAGTCTCGCTCTGCGTAGGCTGGAATCTGGAATGCAGTGACGCAATCTTGGATCACTGCAACCTCCGCCTCCTGGGTTCAAGCGATTCTCCTGCCTCAGCCTCCTGAGTAGCTGGGATTATAGGTACATGCCACCATGCTCAGCTAATTTTTATATTTTTAGTGTAGACAGGGTTTCACTATGTTGGCCAGGCTGGTCTCGAACTCCTGACCTTGTAATCCACCCGCCTCGACCTTCCAAAGTGCCGGTATTACAGGTATGAGCCACCGCGCCTGTCCTTTTTTTTTTTTTTTGAGTTGGAGTTTTGCTCTTTTTGCCCAGGTTGGAGTACAGTGGCATGATCTTGGCTCTCTGCAACCTCTGCTTCCTGGATTCAAGTGATTCTCCTGCCTCGGCCTCCAGCGTAGCTGAGATTACAGGCATGTGCCACCATGCCCAGCTAATTTGGTATTTTTAGTAGAGATGGGATTTTACCATATTGTTCAGGCTGGTCTCGAACTCTTGACCTCAGGTGATCCCCCCACCTTCACCTCCCAAAGTGCTGAGATTACAGGGGTGAGCCACTGTGCCCCACCTTTTTTTTTTTTTTTTTTTTTTGAGACTAAGTCTCACTCTGTCTCCCAGGCTGGAGTGCAGTGGTGCAATCTCGGCTCACTGCAACCTCTGCCTCCTGGATTCAAGTGATTATTCTGCCTTAGCCTCCCAAGTAGCTGGGATTACAGGGATCTGCCACGATGCCTGGCTAATTTTTGTATTTTTGGTAGACATGGGGTTTCACCATGTTGGTCAGTCTGGCCTCGAACTCCTGGCCTCAAGTGATACACCTCCGTTGGCCTCCCAAAGTACTGGGATTACAGGCATGAGCCATTGCACCCGGCCTAATTTATCTACTTCTGTACATGATGCAGTTCCTTAGAACAGCAGGACAAAATAATTCACACAGTGAGCTGGCTTTACAAATTGTACTTCAGTTATACTCGTTGGAAGAGTCAAGCATAGATGAATGGCATTTGGCAGAAGAAAACCTTAGCATATCTGAAACCCTTAATTATACACTGTAGGCAGCTTTGTAGCTTGGTGTGTGTCAAAAGACACCACACTATCAAATGACATACTGTAGAAATATTCAGAATTTTGCAACAGCTTGTTCATGTGTGGCATGATTGGCCTGCGTCAGACAGTTAGCATCTGCATTTCCACCTGAGTCTGCATTTGAACACCTGAACTCTCCTGGCCTCTTGTCCAGTTCCTGTGGAGATGAGTCCATTGAAATTGACCACACTCAATGGGATGTTTGAGGCTTGTAGTTTGTGACACATGTTTTATTTTCAGATTTTGTTTGTAGTTGAATAGTATTGCCACACTAGGTGTAATAAAAAAAAAACAACACATAGCTTTTCATGTGTTTTTATTGTATAAGTAATACATAAAAATCACACATAAATTACATAATTCATGTAATACATAAATTAGAAATGCTTTTTTTGCATTAAGAAAAAAAGTCATCTATAATCCTACTAGCTGTAGATAATTATTATTCACCTTTTGTGCCTGTCCTTTCAGACTGGTTATTCATATGCACATATCTGTGTGTGAATGATGTTTTATTTTTCATTTTTAATTGTAAAATACGCATAACATGCAATTCACGATATTAACCATTTTTAAGTGTATGGTTCAGTGGTGTTAAGTGCATGCACGTGTTGTGCAAGTGTCACTATCATCCACGTGTGGAATTCTTTTCACCTTGCAAAGTCAAAACTACCCATTAAACACAAAAAATCTACTCCTTTACAGTTTTGCCTTACCTCCACTTTATGCTATTGACATCTCAAATTACATCCTTACATAATATTTTACAATATGTTTTAATGTATTATATGTCCAGTTTAATAACTTGCTGAGGACAGCAAAGAGGCCTGTGGAATGAGAATGCTGAGATTAAGGGGATAGGAAATAAACAGGAAAGGGAGATTTTGGGGACTTGTAGACCACGATGCAGATTTAGATTTCATAAAATTTATAGGGACACCTTTGGAGTACTGACAGCAGAGGAGTGGCATGGCTGAGATTGGGAAGAGTCACTTGGCTGCAGTGTGGAGGTAGACTGCAGGGGGAGAGGAGGAGATAGGGAGGCACATAGGGGCTGTTTCAGTAACCCAGGTAAGAGATGGGGGAGCTTGGACCAGGGTGTTGTCAGTGGAAGTGGGACACGGGGTTGGATTCTGGATATATTTTGAAGGTGGAGCTGATAAGATTTGCTGATGGATAGGATGTGGGGTGGGAGAGAAAGAAAGAAGTTAAGATTAACTTCAAGGTTTTTGGCCTGAATAATTGGAAGGATCAAATTGCTATTTATTCCAGTGGAGATGGAGGAGGAGCAGATTTTAAGTAGGGGGAAATAAAGAGTTCTGTTTCAATCATGTTACATTTTGCAGTCTGTGAGTTGTCTAATTGAAGATGTCAAGTAGGCAGTTGGATACGCAAGTCTCAGGTTCAGTGGAGACGATCGGGCTGGAGACAGAAATTTTAGAGCCAGGGTATGTGGATGACATTTTTTTTTTTTTTTGAGACCGAGTTTTGGTCTTGTTGCCCAGGCTGGAGTGCAATGGCATGATCTCGGCTCACAGCAACCTCCACCTCCCAGGTTCAAGCGATTCTCCTGCTTCAGCCTCCTGAGTAGCTGGGATTACAGGCATGCACCACCAGGCCCGGCTAATTTTGTATTTTTTAGTAGAGACAGAGTTTCTCCATGTTGGTCAGGTTGGTCTTGAACTCCTGACCTCAGGTGATCCGCATACCTTGGCCTCCCAAAGTGCTGGGATTACAGGCGTGACCCACTGCACCGGGCCATGGATGATATTTTGAGCCATGACATTGATTGAGCTCACCTTGGCCCTGGGAGAGAAGATAAATGGAGAAGAGAAAGGGGCTGAGTAATGAGCCCTGGGGCATAGCAACAGTTAGAGGTCTAGAGGAGGAAACTGAGAAGGAACATTCGATGAAGGAAGAGGAAAACCAGATGATGTGGACTCCCGAAATCCAGGCAAAATAGTGTTTCAAGGAGCCATAAGTGATTGGTTGTGTGTAATGCACCTAAGAGGTTGCATGTTTTACTTGGCAATATGAAGGTCATGGCTTATGTTTAAGATGAAGCTTCAGACGCCAGGGTCTGTGTCTACTTAATGATACAAGTTGGGGACTCCTCAGTCAGGCAGTTCTCCCTCATTTTGTTGCTTCATTAATTCAGCTGACATTTATCAGACCCTTTCTATGTGCTTCACACTTCTAGGCCCAGAGTGATCAAAATGAATCACACCACAGCCCTTGCCTTTAAAATAGGTTAGGAGTCTGAGACTTAGGTACATAGGAGTGTCAGATCCAAGTCTCATGATTCTTAGGGTTCTTTTCTCATCTATCACTTACATTTTTTAATTGGGGCTGTATTTTGTCTACACAAATTCTTCACCAAATTCTGGAGGAGAATGAGGAGAAGGCAGCTTTTTTTTTTTTGAGACACGGTCTTTGTCTGTGTCCCAGGCTGGAGGGCGTTGGCACAATCATGGCTGACTGCTGCAGCCTCCATCTTCCAGGACCAAGCAATCCTCCCTCAGCTTCCCGAGTAGCTGGGACTACAGGTACACACCACCATGCCTGGCTAATTTTTAAAATTTTTTTGTAGAAACAGGGTTTCACTTTGTTGCCCAAGTTGGTCTCAAACTACTTAGCTCAAGTGATCCTCTTTCCTAGGCCTCCCAAAGCGTTGGGTTTACAGGCATGAGCCACTGTGCCTGGCCAAGAAGGCAGCTCTTCAAGCCATCTAACGTTCCATGTTCCATCCTGAAGATCTATGCCTTATTTCTTGAGAGCAAATCACCTCTCCTGCTTCTTGACCATCTTTCTCGTTAACAGTTATATAAGAAAACTTTCTCTTCTAGCTGAATGTCAAACATCTCATCTTCCAGGAAACCGACATCTAACTTTCTAAATAAATTAACCCAATATAAATACTCTTCTTCTCTTGGACCCTCAAGCAATGGGTGCTTCTTTCCTTCCTGAGAATAAATAACAGTATTATTTTGGTGTGGGCTCTGGCCTATGCCTAAATATTCACATGGTCCCTTTACATTCATCAATCAACAATTATTTCATAAAATTCCAACAATATGCTATATTACGTACATTTAGTCTTATATGAGAAAGAAAGTCCCACTCAGGAAGAGTTTATCAAGTCCCATACAGGCAGAGCAAGAAGACTTCATAGTTAGGCAAGATTGTGAGCAGATGTGGAGTAAGGAACTGTCACGAACAGTTCCTAGGAAGGTCGGGCATTAGGTGGGCCTCAAAAGGTAGAAAGGATTTGAACAGGTAGGGCAAAGATAATTATGCAAGAGTATTTGATAGCATATTTAAAGATGATGCTGATTGTGATTAAAATTTATAATATGCTGGCCTGAATAGATGGATTAATTGCCAGAAGTAATTCATTTTCGACCATGCGCACATGAAACCCAGTCATGTATTGAGGGGCCTTATGATATAAAAGCTCTGAATAACTTTTTTTTTTTAATTTTTTTTTTTTGAGACAGAGTCTTGCTCTGTCGCCAGGCTGGAGTGCAGTGGTGCAATCTTGGCTCACTGCAACCTCCGCCTCCTGGGTTCAAGCGATTCTTCCGCCTCAGCCTCCCGAGTCGCTGAGACCACAGGCGCGCGCCACCATGCCCAGCTAATTTTTTTTTTGTATTTTTTTAGAGACGGGGTTTCACCATGTTGGCCAGGATGGTCTCGATCTCTTGACCTCGTGATCTGCCCGCCTCGGCCTTTTTTTTGTTTTTTTGAGACAGAGCCTCACTCTGTCACCCAGGCTGGAGTGCAGTGACATGATCTTGGCTCACTGCAACCTCTGCTTCCCCGGCTCAAGCGATGCTCCAGCCTCAGCCTCCCAAGTAGCTGGGACTACGTCATAAACCACCAGGCCTGGCTAATTTTTGTATTTTTTGTAGAGACAGGGTTTCACCATGTTGTGCAGGGTGGTCTCGAACTCCTGAGCTCCAAGTAATCTGTCCACCTCAACCTCCCAAAGTGCTGGGATTCGATGTGAGCCACTGAACCCAGCCTCCAAATAACCTTTGGAGGGATGTCGATTATGCACAGTGATGGTAAGGTGCCTTTGAATCTGGACATAAGATTGCCTTAATTTGCCTATTTATTTTCATTCTTGTGTGAGACATTGAAGACATATCAACACGGATACAATCCCAGTCCTCAAAATCCATAAATGGTGTGTTAAGTTAAAGCTGGCCCTGTGCAAGATATCCACATCAAATCCCTGGAACCTGTGAATGTTACCTAATCTGGAAAAAGGGTCTTTGCAGATGAGATTAAGTTAAGGATCTTGAGATAAGATAATTCTGGATTATCAGATGGGCGGTAAATACAATCACAAGCATCCTTATTGGAGAGAGACAGAGGAAGATTAGCCTCAGACGTTGTGGCAGCAGCATGATTGTGGATACAGAGATGGAAAGATGGAGCCACAAGCCAAAGAGTTTGTGGAGTGACTAGAAACTGGAAGAAGAAAGGAATGGATTCTCCAAGACAAGCCTTAGAGGGAGCCAGGCCCTAAAGACCACCTTGATTTTGGACCTCTGGTCTCCAAAACTGTGAGAGAATAAGTTTCTGTTGTTTGAAGCCACCAAGTTTTTGGTGATGTGTTTTAGCAGCCACAAGAAACTAATACAGATGGTATTCGTTCTTATGGGAATAAACACAGTGTAATTGTGGATTTGAAAGAACTCAGTACTTTAGCCAAAGTGACCTTTGTAAGGGAGGCTAATCCAGAACAAAATTGTTGTTTAGTATCCATTGTTTAACATCCTCTTTAGAGGAAAACAGCGTGGGTGCAAGTGGGACAATTGACCTGAGAACACAGAAGCTGGGGAACTGCAGAGTTGCAGTGAGTGTCACAGACCGTGTCAGGCCTGAACTTTGTGGTGCTGGAAACAAAAGCTTTGTTGTGGTCCTGGAAGGGTCACTGGGCTTCCCCATGGCCTAGATGGATCCCCTCAAGACACCCTGCCTCTTTGCTTTGATTCCGTGCCACTTCTAGTCACAGAGCAGCTTCCCGGGTATTCTGACCCTGGGCCCCTGGTAGTGAATATGAGCATTTTCAATACTGGAATAAAAGCCTCCTCTCTGTCGCTCACACACACAGATGAACACATTTTCAGCTTGATTTTTATTTCTTGTGAGTCTGATTAGCATGACTTAGCTAATCATGCTAAGTTTGACTCAACCTTGAGACTGACAAAACTTGAGGCTGCTTCCTGATGCTTGGTAAATTTGCTAAGTGAAGCCGCACAATGAAACGTCTCTATACACAGCCTTTGGGTCTTCCAGATGCTATCTAATGTCACCGTTGATCTCTCTGTGCTACCTCAAGGGACATCACACTTCTCCCTCAATTCAAAATCTGGGAAATGTGTTTATTCAGCAGTTTTTTTCTTGGCATTTACATATGAGGGTGAACTGAGGAACTGCCAGGGCTGGAGAGTTCCTTCCCTCAAGGGAAGAACAGCCTCAAATCCTGTATGAATTTCCTGTGGCTGCTATATTAAAACACTACCACAAACTGGGTGGCTTAAAACAATGGAAGTTGATTCTCTCACAGTTCTGGAGGAGAGAAGTCAGTATCAAGGTGGCGGCAGGGCCACACTCCCTCCATAGGCTCTGGGGGAAAATTCCTTTTTCAACAAAGCCAAATTCCTTGGCTGTGGCAGCATAAATCCAACCTCTGTCTCTGTCTTCACGAGGCCCTTTCTTCTCTGCCCCACCACTCTGGTTACCACCCAGGTTATTGCCATCTTGGCATTCGTATTCTGAGCCCAAAAGGTCATAGGGCATGGATGTGGTGGCTCACACCTATAACCCCAGCACTCTGGAAGGCCTAAGTAGATGGATGACTTGAGGTCAGGAGTTTGAGACCAGTCTGGCCAACATGGTAAAAACCTATCTCTACTAAAAATACAAAAATTAGCTGGGCATGGTGGCACATGCTTATAGTACCAGCTATTTAGGAGGCTGGGCTGGAGAATCACTTGAACCCCAGAGGCAGAAGTTGCCGTGAGCCGAGATCATGCCACTGCACTCCGGCCTGGGCAATAGCGTGAGACGCCATCTCAAAAAAAAAAAAAAAAAAAAAGTTACAGGAAGGCAGGTCTCCCTGTTACTCTTCTTCCTAATAAGGACACTTGTCATTGGATTTAGGGCATACTCTAAGTAGTCCCAGCAGCTACTCAGGAGGCTGAGGTAGAAGGATTGCTTGAACCCAGGAGGCAGAGGTTGCTGTGAGCCAAGATCACATCACTGCACTCCAGCCTGGGTGACACAGCGAGACCCTGTCTCAACTAATTACTTCTGCAATGATACTGTTTCTAAATAAGATCACATTCTGAGGTTTTAGGTAGACATGGATTGGGGCAAGGGTAGGGGGCCAGGGGACATGATTCAACCCACTATAGGTTGTAAGGTTAGAAAAGATGCCAAGACTAGAGTGAATCTTGATTATAGTAAATAAGTATGAGGTCAACAACAGCACAGCTAAATAGACTTCAGTTTGTAAGTACAAGAGCTATAAGATGGCATAAAGAAGCTTGGCAGTAATTGAGAGGCCATCTTACCTGTGTCAGCAATGACTTACGGTAATGCTTCCTTTTAAGATCCCTAGGCTGGGCGTGGTGGCTCATGCCTATAATCCCAGCACTTTGGGAGGGCAAGGCGGGCAGATCACTTAAGGTCAGGAGTTCGAACCAGCATGACCAATGTGGTGCAACCCCGTCTCTACTAAAAATACAAAAATTAGCCGGGCATGGTGGCAGGTGCCTGTAGTCCCAGCTCCTCAGGAGGCTGAGGTGGTAGAATCACTTGAACCCAGGAGGCAGAAGTTGCTGTGAGCCGAGATCACATCACTGCACTCCAGCTTGGGCGACAGAGCGAGACCCTGTCTTGAAAAAATAAAAATAAAAAAATAAATCCCTGAAGGCACCATTTCAAACTGGGAACCACTACCTGGTCATCGAGCCCTCTTGCCCTCCTCTCGTTAGGATTATTTCAGCAGTACTGCTCTCTACAGATGGAGCTAGTTCCCATATCACCTGCTGTTCTTTGCTGGAGCGGCCACCTGTCTCCTGGCCCGGGGCCTTCACAGCTTTGTAACTCTCCATGGACATGCTGCGGATTTTTTTTTTTTAAGAGACAGGGTCTTGTTCTACCACCCAAGCTAGAGTGCAATGACATGATGATAGCTCTCTGCAGCCTTAAACTCCTGGGTTCAAGCAATCCTCCCACCTCAATCTCTGAATAGCTCAGACTACAGGCGTGCACCACTGTGCCCAGCTCATTTTTTTTTCATTTGTAGAGATGAGATCTTATTATGTTGCCCAGGCTGGTATCCAACCCTTGGCTTCAAATGACCCTTCCACCTGTTCTTCCAAAGTGCTGAGATTACAGGCATGAACCACCATGCCCAGCACCATGGGGATGATTCCAAAGGCCCCTTTCTCTGCTAGGATAGATTTTTCTTCTAACAATTGCCTCACCCATAATCAGTCTGGTTACCACTCAGGTTAGTGTCATCTTGGCATTCATACATTGAGTTCAAAAGGTCACAGGAAGGCAACCTCCATGTTACTTTTCTGCCATGCTATTGACTATGGACAAATCATTGAGCTCATCTTTAGTTATCTTAAACTGTGATGCACTCCAGTCTTCCTTTCTTACCCTTTCCTTTCCAATAAGAGGATAATGTGTTCTCTGCCAGAGTATTTACCTTCTGCATTCCCAAACTGCCTTATTTCTTAGTTCATTCATAGGCGACCCTAGAGGTCACATGATGAAAATTAAACCCACCCTTAAGGCAAAAACTGCCTCTACCATCTTGTGCTGTGCCTGGGCTCACTAATGATGATATTCCAGCCATATTGAAGCAAAACATCTAAAGCCAGTAACAAGGGAACCAAATGAATAGGCTCCCAGGTTGCTCTGGCTCCTTGCAGTTGAGTCTGTTGGACCTAGGTTCCAGCTCCAGGTCAGACACTCACTGACAGTGGAGACCTGGGCAAGGTTCTTCACCTCCCTGAACCTGAGTGTCCATATCTGTAAATTGGGCCTATATACTTTGAGGTTGTCGTGAAAATCTGGTGAGATGGTGAATGTATGAGAAAACTTCCAGCACTACCAATTACGTGGTCACCACACTGCAAATCTCCCCACCGTGATTATGGAGACAGTCCATGGCACAGCTGAGAAAGAGTGCCTGTCTGATGGCACCATGCAGATTCAGCCCCTTGGACTATAACAACGCCTCTCTAGGGAGTAGTGTTTTCTCCTCTAGAGCTTTCCCCGCTTTCCTTCCCTTTTCTCTTACCTCAAGGGAGGAATCGTTCTTCCTTTTCAAAACTAATGATCTTTGTTATTCTCAGTTCCATCCCCTCCCCCCGTGTCAGAACTGTATTTCCATGCTTCATCTCTTCATATGCTGTTGGCTGTATTCCCTCAACAAACTTAAGTCACGTCTTTGCTTAAAAACACTCTTCCCACAACCCTGTAGCCGGCCCAAAATACATATAGTCTCTTTTTCCTTTAGATGTCAACTTTCGCGAACACTTCTAAAATTTATTAACTCAACAAATGTATGTTATGCGTGACTGTTTTAGTCCATTTTGCATTGCCATAAGGGAGTAGCTGAGACTGGATAGTTTATAAAGAAAAGAGGTTTCTTTGGCTCATGGTTCTGCATGGCACTGGTATCTGCTTGGCTTCTGGTGAGGTTTTCAGTAAAGGTTTTCACTTGTTAACAGTGGTAGAAGGGAGGGAGGAAGGGAAAGTGTATTCCAAGAGTTGGTTAGGTACAGAGAAGAAAATAATGTATTATAATGCTTTAAACAGAGTATTGTGATAGAGGCAGGCCCTCTATGTTATGGGAGCACTGAATTGCAGCAATTAACTTGGGGTGGGGGGTGCAGATGTGAAATAATCAGTAATGGTCGGTCACGGTAGCTCACGCCTGTAATCCCTGCACTTTGGGAGGCCGAGGCGGGCAGATCACCTGTCAGGAGTTTCAGATCAGCCTGACCAACATGGGGAAACCCCATCTCTACTAAAAATACAAAATTAGCTGGGCATGGTGGTACATGCCTGTAATTCCAACTACTCGGGAGGCTGAGGCAGGAGAATTGCTTGAACCCAGGAGGCGGAGGTTACAGTGAGCCGAAATTGCGCTATTGCACTCCAGCCTGGGCAGTAAGAGCAAAACTCCATCTCAAAAAAATAAAAAATAAAAAAATAATCAGTAACACCTCTGAAGAATGCCTTTACTCATGGGAGAAGGTGAAGGGGAGGCAAGCGTGGCACTTGGTGAAGGAAGGAGTAAGAGAGCCACCAGGCTCTTTAAACAACCAGCTGTGGCTGGGCGCGGTGGCTCATGCCTGTAATCCCAGCACTTTGGGAGGCCAAGGCGGGCAGATCACAAGGTCAAGAGATTGAGACCATCCTGGCCAACATGGTGAAACCCTGTCTACTAAAATACAAAAATTAGCTGCGTGTGGTTGTGTGAACCTGTAGTCCCAGCTACTTGGGAGGCTGAGGCAGAATTGCTTGAACTCAGGAGGCGGAGGTTGCAGTGAGCCGAGATCATGCCACTGCACTCTAGCCTGGCGCCTAGCAACAGAGCGAGACTGTCTCAAAACAAAACAAAACAAACAACAAACAAAAACCAACTGTGGCATGAACTAATAGAGCAAAAACTCACTGGATACCATGGGGAGGGCACCTAGCCATTCATGAGGGATCCACCTCCCACCTCCAACACTGGGGATCATATTTCAGCGTGAGATTTGGAGAGGACGAACATTCAAACTAGATCAACAGCCATGTGCTAGGTGCAATGAAGAGCAATGGGGAGCCATCAGGGGTACTGACAGAGGCTGATGCTGTTAATACCAGTTCTCCTGCTCCTTGGTCTCGAGCAAGGTAACGACTAAATTCTTAGCAGCTTCTCGTCTTGGCCCTCGCCTGGCCCTCATTCCTCAGGGGAGGCCCATCAGTCTTTCTTCTCCAGGCTTACCGGCTTAATTTCAGTTTCTTGTACGGTCCCATATTCACTTTCACCATAGGGAGGAAACATACTTCACCTACTTAATTTCTGCAACACCTTTAGATCCCAGTTCAAACATTATTTCTTCAAGGAAGTCCTCCACACCCTCACCCCGACACCATCTAGGCCAGATTCTCCTTTTACATCCTGGTAGACTCGTCACTCCCTCTCTTCAGAACAATTAACTCTATTTCTAACTCTCTGTTTATGAGTGTAATTACTTGCTTGTCTTTTCTGCCCTACCCTAAGTCCCATGGGAGCAGGGACTGTGGCTGTTTGAATTCGCCATTCTGTGTACGTTACCTGACATAGGGTCTTTCGGGTGGCGGGCCATCATCAAACAGTGGTAGAAGGAAAAGGAACGAGGGAAAGAGTATTCGAAGAGTTGGTCAGGTAGAGAGAAGAAAATAATGTATTATAATGCTTTGAGCAGAGTATTAGGATGGGGTCAGGGTCTGCACGTTGTGGGGGCACAGAATTGTAGCAGTTAACCCAGGGTGGGGGATACACATGTGAAGTAATAGTAATACTTCAAAAAGATGAGCAGCCAGGGATATGGTGGCTCATTACGCAAATGACACCGAAGTGTTGGGTTGTCTGAGGCAGGTAGATCACCAGAGCCCAGGCGTTCAAGACCAGCCTGGGCAACACAGTTGCCTGTCTTTATGAAAAATCAAAAAAATTAGCCTGGTGTGGTGGTACATGCCTGTAGTCCCAGCTACTCAGGAGGCTGAGGTGGAAGGATTGCTTGAGCCCAGGAGTCAGAGGCTGCAATGAACTGAGAATGCACCGCTGCTCTCCAGCCTGGGCAACAGAACAAGACCCTGTCTCGAAAAGAAAAAGAAAAGGAAAGGATGAGTAGGTATTAGCTATGCAAATAAGGAAGAAAATGGCATTCTGGCAGCAGGAAGCATTTATTCAAAGATGTGAAAAGACTTCATGAGTTGAGGGAACTGAGTGAGGTCGGCATGACAGGCATGAAGGGAGCATATGGAGAAATAGCAAGAGATGAGTCTGGGCAACTGGGACACTGGTCATGAAGGGCCTTGCCTATTTCTGGTGGAATTTGGACATATTTGGAAAGAGCCAGAGATGAGGTTTTTTGCTGTTGTTGTTTTTGAGACAGAGTCTTGCTCTGAACCCAGGCTGGAGTGCAGTGGCACAATCTTGGCTCACTGCAATCTCTGCCTCCTGGGTTCAAGTGATTCTCCCGCCTTGGCCTCCTGAGTAGCTGGGATTACAGGTGCCACCAGGCCTGGCTAATTTTTGTATTTTTAGTAGAGACGGGGTTTCACCATATTGGCCAGGCTGATCTCAAACTCCTGACCTTGTGCCTCAGCCTGCCTCAGCCTCCCAAAGCACTGGGATTACAGGCATGAGCCACTGCACCTGGCCCAGAGTTGAGTTTTTAAGTAGGGAAATAGTATGATCAGATTTGCATTTTCTTTTTCTTTCTTTCTTTTTTTTTTTTGTTTTTGAGACAGTTTTGCTCTTGTAGCACAGGCTGGAGTACAGTTGTGTGATCTCAACTCACTGCAACCTCCACCTCCCGGGTTCAAGTGATTCTCGTGCCTCGGTCTCCCGAGTAGCTAGGACTACAGTCATGCACCACCATACCTGGATAGTTTTTGTATTTTTGGTAGAGATGGGGTTTGACCCTGTTAGTCAGGCTGGTCTCAAACTCTTGACTTTAGGTGATCCACCTGCCTCAGCCTCCCAAAGTACTGGCATTACAGGCACGAGCCACTGCACCTGGCCCAGAGTTGAGTTAAGTAGGGAAATAGTATGATCAGATTTGCATTTTCTTTTTCTTTTCTTTTTTTTTTGTGTGACAGTTTTGCTCTTATTCTTATTGCGCAGGCTGGAGCACAGTTGCATGATCTTGACTCACTGCAGCCTCCCGGGTTCAAGTGATTCTCATGCCTCAGTCTCCTAAGTAGCTGGGACTACAGTCATGCACCACCATACCTGGCTAGTTTTTGTATTTTTGGTAGAGACAGCCTGTTGGTCAGGCTGGTCTCAAACTCTTGACCACAGGTAATCCACCTGCCTCAGCCACCCAAAGTACTGGGATTATAGGCGTAAGCCAGCACACCTGGCGCAGATTTGCATTTTCTTTTTCTTTTCTTTTTTTTTTTTTTTTTTTTGAGACAGTCTTGCTCTGTCACCAGGCTGGAGTGCAGTGGCGTAATCTCGGCTCACTGCAACCTCTGCCTCCTGGGTTCAAGCGATTCTCCTGCCTCAGCCTCTTGAGTAGCTGGGACCACAGGTGGGTGCCACCAACACCAGCTAATTTTTTTGTATTTTTAGTAGAGATGGGGTTTCACAATGTTGGCCAGGATGGTCTCGATCTCTTGACCTCGTGATCCGCCCGCCGTGGCCTCCCAAAGTGCTGGGATTACAGGTGTGAGCCACCGAGCCCGGCCTGGATTTGCATTTTCAAAGGACTTCTTTAGGCAACAGCAACTCTCACACATGGCTGGTGGTGTTATAAAATGATATATCCACTTTGGAAAGCATTTTGCAGTCTCTTATAAAGTTAAACATACACCTACCCTACAAACTGGTAATTCTACTTCTAGGTATTTACCTAAAAGAATTAAAAATATATGCCAAAAAAGACATATAAAAATGTCGACAGGCTGGGCATGGTGGCTCATGCCTGTAATCTCATCACTTTGGGAGGCGGAGGCGGGCAGATCACCTGAGGTCAGGAGTTTGAGACCAGCCTGCCCAACATTGTGAAACCCCATCTGTACTAAAAATACAAAAAATTAGTTGGGTGTGGTGGCGCACGCCTGTAATTCCAGCTACTTGGGAGGCTGAGGGCAGGAGAATTGTTTGAACCCAGGAGGCAGAGGTTGCAATGAGCCAAGATCATGTCATTGCATTCCAGCCTGGATGACGAGAGTGAAACTCCTTCGCAAAAAAGAAAGCAAAAAAGTCCATAACAACTTTTTTATAAGAGCCAAATTGGAAATGATTCAATTTTTCATCAACAGGTGAATGGAAAAAACAAACTATGGGATATCCCTATGTTGGATACTACTCAGCACTATAAAGGAGCAAACTGCTGATAAATGCAATAATCAAGATGAATCTCAGACATTACGTTGAGCTGAAGAATCCAGGCACAGAATAATCCATGCCACAGGATCCCATTTATATACAGTCTAAGAACAGGCAATGCTAATCAGTGATGATAGAAATCAGGACAACTGTTGCCTCTGGATGTCAGAGGTTTGACTGCAAAGTCACGAGAGAACTTTCTCGGGTGATGGTTCTACTGGCAATATATAAAACATATCTTTGTTATCTTTGTTTTATATCTTTGTTACCAGTGGAAGGTGTTCAGTTTCTTGGTGTCTTTAGCAAAGAATTGGACAAAATGCATAAACAAAGCAAAGAAAGAATGAAGCAGCAAAAGCAGAGATTTGTTGAAAATAAAAATACACTCCACAGGTTGGGAGCAGCCTGAGCAAGAGGCTCAAGAGCCTGGTTACACAATTTTGGGGTTTAAATACCCTCTAGAGGTTTCCCATTGGTTACTTGTTGTACACCCTATGTAAATGAAGTAGTGGCCCACAGTCAGTCTGATTGGTTGCAGGAGGGGACTAATCAGAGGCTGAAGCGAAGTTACAAACTTTGTTGTAGAAAGCAACCAATCAGAGGCTGAAGTGAAGTTACAAAGTTATACTCCTATACAGACGGCGATTTGGCCCACAACCAGCCTGATTGGTTGCAGGAGGGGACCAATCAGAGATACTTCCAATTTTTCATCTGCCATGCAGAAAAAGGGGGCAGGTTGGTGGGGGGTGTTGCAAAGGGAGTAGTCTCTGGTCCTTTGGTTACTTGGGCATGGCAAGTTGGGGTTTTCCTTTTGATTTAGTTCTAGGAAGTTAGCATGAATTGGCCTTAGGTTCCCTGCCTCCAGTCCTTCTTTTTCTGTCTCATCTTGATTGGGTTGGTGGTTCTCTTCAAATCCATCAAACTGTACACTTAAAATGCATGTATTGTATATAAATTGTGCATCAGTTTTTAAAAAAGTAACTAGAGAAAGAAGACTTCTTTGGAAGTGGTGTGGAGAATGCTGGAAGAGGGGATTGAGACTGGACATGGGGAGATTGTAATGCAGCTGAGAAATTTTAAGGCTAGAATTTAAGCAGTGGCAGTGGGGATGGAGAAAGAGGGCATGAATTTCTGGATTGAGATGATAGAATTGATAAGACTTAAGTGATTAGAGGAAAGAGTTAAGAAAATTTGGGGTTATACCCTTTGGTAGTATAGGTATAGTTGGTGAAAACTGGGACACAGGTTTTAGGGGGAGATTTTTGGTGGCAGGAGATGAGTTTCAGAGATATTCAGGTTGTTGCACATCTGAGCATCTACACGTCCAGTGGACCAGAACTAACACTATGGGTCTGAGACTCTGGGAGAGTCCTGGACTGGAGATAAGGACATGGGGTCATCAGGAGGTAGGCATTGTTGAAATAATCACGAATGGGAGTGTGTGTGGATTAAGCAGAGACTAGGGCTAAAAACAGAACCCTGGAAACCTTGACATTTAAAGGGCAGGAGGGAACACACAGGCCTTGAAGGAATCCTAGGAGATGTTAAAATGTCACATCATAGAAGCCAAAGAAGGGAAAAGTGATTAAACAAATGTGAGGGGCTGATGTCAAATGCTTTAGAAGTCACATCAAAAAGAACTGCTTCCCTCTCTCCCACCACTGCTTCCCACCTCTCCCTCTCTCGTAAGCCCCCCTCAAATCTCAGCAGCTCCTTTCTCAGGCTACTGGAATGTCTTTTCCTGAAGGTTCACAGAGACTTCCAAGTCTCCAGATCCAGTGATCTATTCATAGCCTCATCTCTTACAACCTTTCTGCAGCAATCAAACACCTTAAAATTTTCTCCTAGGCCTTTATGACTACAGGGTCCTTGTTACCCTCAAAGCATCCTCAGCATGGCTCTTCTTCCTTTCTCCTGAACATAATCTTTCCCCAAAGTCCTGTCCTCTTTTATTCCACAACATCCACTGAAGTGTCTTCTAGTGGTTAGACCTATGCTAGGTGCTGATGTTACCAATAAGTAAAGCACAGGCCTGGCTTGCAAGGCGTTGATGGCATATCCATAGAGGAAGATGAAAATAGGTGGCAATAAGACAGTGATGAAAGTAATAGCAGGGTACTCTGGGAGTATACAGGGAGGAACTGGGTCTGAAGAAGTTAGGAAAGAAACGGTAAATAGAGAAGCATCAGCCAGGCACAGTGGCTCACACCTATAATCCCAGCACTTTGGGAGGCCAAGGCATGAGGATACCTTAAGCCCAGGAGTTCAAGAGCAGCCTGGGTAACATAGGGAGACCTTGTCTCTATTGAAAAGAAAAGAAAAAAAAGACTGAGAATGGTGGCTCATGCCTGTAATCCCAGCACTTTGGTAGGCCAAGGCGGGTGGATCACTTGCAGTCGGTAGTTTGAGACCAGCCTGGCCAACATGGCAAAACTCTGTTCCTACTCAAAATACAAAAATTAGCCAGGCATGGTGGTGCATACCTGTATTCCACCTATTTGGGTAGCTGAGGCATGAGAATCGCTTGAACACGGGAGGCAAAGGTTGCAGTGAACCGAGATCGCGCCTCTGCACTCCAGCCTGGGCAACAGAACAAGATTCTATCTCAATCAATAAATCAATAAATCAATAAAAGGAAAGAAAAGAGAAAAGAAAAAGAAAAGCATAGAGTCTTCAAGAGGAAGTATTGCAGGGTGTGAGCAGGGGCAGTGATCCTCAGAAGTTTCTTGTAGCTGAATTGTAGAGTATGTGGGACTGGAAATGGAAATGAGGAGAGATAAATTGCAAAAGGTTGTATATGATACCAACAAGTTTAAACATTATTCTGTGAGCAGGAGGGAGCTAGTTAGAGTCTTAAATAGGGAAAAGATTTTTTGTTTTGGGACAATAACGAACTGAACGATGGATGGACTGACAGGAGAGGCGAGGGCACAGGGGCCAGTTGGGAGTTGTTTCCGTAATCCCAGTGAGAAATAATGAGGATCTGAATCAGGGTAGCAGTGAGAATAGAGAAGATGATGAAACTCCAGAGACATTTCTGAGAGATCTGAGAGGATCTGGCAACTGGTTGGGGGCTATAAAAGAGGGAAAGGTTGAGGATGACTCCATGGCTCTTAACTGGGGAGATTTGTGCGGATAGTGACTTCACAAGACAAAATAAAAACCACAGGCATGGAAAAAGCCTTTGGATGGTGATAAGATCATCTATTAAGATTTGGACAGATTAATTTTGAAATTCGTATGTGACATTTAGTTAGTGCTTTATGTCATCAGATAGCTGGTGACTGAAACCATAATGGTAGATAAGCTGTTTCAGAAAGCCTATTTATGAGAAAGACTGTCAGTGGGTAGAGGTGGGAAATCAGAGAGTATCATATTGAAAGGTTGGGGAGAAGGCCGGGCATGCTGGTTCACTCTTATAGTCCCAGCATTTTGGGAGACTGAGGTGGGTGGATTGCTTGAGGCCAGGAGTTCAAGACTAGCCTGGCTAACATGGCAAAACCCTGTCTCTACTAAAAATACAAATATTAGCCATGCCTGGTCGTGCGCACCTGTAATCCCAGCTACTCAGGAGGCTGAGGCAGGAGGATTGCTTGAACCTGGGAGGTGGAGGTTGCAGTGAGCCAAGATCATACCACTACACTCCAGCCTGGGTGACAGACAAAGAAAGACTCTGTCTCAAAAAAAAGGTTGGGAACCTCAAAGGAAACAAAAAGAGAGGAAAAGAGCAAAGGATGCACAGTGTCCCAAGAAACAAGGGAATTGAGAGTTTTAAGAATCAGAGGGTTGGCCGGGCACGATGACTCATGCCTGCAATCCCAGCACTTTGGGAGGCTGAGGCAGGCAGATCACGAGGTCAGGAGTTCAAGATCAGCCTGGCTAACATGGTGAAACCCCATCTCTACTAAAAATACAAAAATTAGCCTAGTGTGGTGGTTCATGCCTGTAATCCCAGCTACTTGGGAGGCTGAGGCAGGAGAATTGCTTGAACCCGGGAGGTGGAGGTTGCAGTGAGCCAAGATTGCACCACTACACTTCAACCTGGGTGACAGAGTGAGATTCCATCTCAAAAAAAAAAAAAAAAAGAATCAGAGAATCAGAGGGTTTTCAACAATGTCAAATTCGACAATAAATGGGTAGGGTTAAAAGTGTCCACTGGGTATGGGAGCTAAAACAATTTGAGCTCTTAGAAGTAGAAAGATTAGAATTGTGTCTATTAGAAGCTGGGAAGGGTGAGGGAGAAGGTAGGACAGGGAGAGGTTGGCTAACAGATACAAAATTACAGCTAGATGGAGGGAATAAGTTCTAGTGTTATGTAGCACTGGAGGGTAAATATGGTTAACAGTAATTCATTGTATATTTGTGTATATTTTCAAAAAGACAGTATTTTAATATTCACAACATAATGAAATATATGTGATAGATAAATATATAGGTGATAGATATACAAATTACCCTGGTTTGATCATCACACATTGTATACATATGTGTGATGAAAATGTATGAAACTATCACTGTGTACCCTATACATATGTACAATTACATGTCAACTAAAGATAATTTTTATTGGAGGATAGTGAATGCCATCATGCTGAAGTAGGAGGAAAAGAACTGGTGAAGGCAGAATGCAAACCAAATTGCTTTCAGACATGTAAAGACTCAGAAAATTTTTCTATATAATTGTACTGAAAAAAATTACTTGAGGATGTACTCCAGCAAAGATAAAAGGAACTCAACAAAGAGGAAGACATGGGACTTCAGAAAAAAATGGAGCCCAGCCAGGATGACAGTTGTGCAGCAGATCTACAGAGTAATGTGTCTTAAATTGACAGCTTAAGGGCCAGGTGTGGAGGCTCACACTTGTAATCTCAGCACTTTGGGAGACTGAGGTGGGAGGATATCTGGAGCCCAGGTGTTCAAGGCTGCAAGAAGACATAATAGCACCACTGCACTCCAGCCTGGAAGACAGAGTGAAACCCCATCTCAAACAAAACAAAACAAAAATTATCAATTAACAGGAAATTTGGAGAGCTTGATGATCTATTATAAAATGGAGAAAACAAGAGAGATCCAAGATGGCCAATTAACTACAGCTCAGGAGTGTAGCTCCCAGTGAAAGCGCAGAGAGCAAGTGGACACCGCACTTTCAGATGAATTTTTATTGCCCACAGACTGGGAGATTCCTGGCGGAGGAGCCACACGGGTCGCCAGCGCTACTTTTTTGGCCTGCGCGGCTGTTTTGCCGGCGCCCCGGCACAGCACAGCGCTTCTCAGTGTGGAGTATACGCGACTGGGTGCCCTTTGAGTCGGGCTCGGCTGGTCCCATCCCCACAAGGAGAACAGCAATTGGAAGCGCTGAGGACTGAGAGTTTCACAGTAAGCACAGCTGAACCC
>CAUYLG010020136.1:0-105538 GCA_963573385.1 Cacajao melanocephalus | reverse complement strand
TTGTTGATTCCCCAGCGCCGAAATCTGAGCAACCCACTGCGCCGACTAAAACAGCGGCATTAAGATTCGTGGTGCTTTTCTGCCCGGGAATCTCCGGTCTGGCTTCCCTCTTGAATCCCTTTTTCAATCAGGTAAATAGGCGACTCTGCCTTCCCGGAGCTCCAAACGTCGACCAAAAGGGGAGCCAGTCACGTTTACTCTGCAGCAAGAACCGCCGCGCCGGGGCGCCGGCAAAACCGCCACGCCTGCCACAAGAGTCGCGCTAGCAACCCGTGGGGCTCCTCCGCTGGGAATCTCTGGTCCATGGACAACAAAAATTCATCTGTAAGTGTGGCGTCCTCTCGTTCTGTGCGCTTTCTCTGGGAGCTACAATCCTGAGCTGCTAGTAGGCATCCATCTTGGATCTCTCCGTGTAGTTGTTTTATAACAGCAAGTAGAAAGCACAAACTCCATTATAGATTGTGCTTTCTTGGGAAATAGATTCCGAGAGGATTTTTTTGGCTGGGTGCTTTGGCCTGTAGTGCCAAGCCTGCTTGTTTTTCTCGAATCCTGTGGACTTTTCCAAGTGTAGAACGTTTTATTTCAGTGTGTTCAATGCTTTCACCAGGTCACTCAGTGACCCATGTGGAAGACTCCAGAATGTAACTTTATTTGGTTCTATACCTACGACTGTTTGCTATTTACTAGATATCTCTACCTGAGAGCTAGGAGGCATCTCAAGCTCACAGTGTCTAAAATGTAGCTCAATCTCTCTGGTCTTCTAAACCTGCTCCTTCTCCCGCTTTTCTTATACCAACGATTGGACCAAGACTATCCCATTACCCAGTATCTCCCTGGAATTTCAAGCCTGAGACCCAGACTCACTCATGACTCTTCCCTCTCCTCCTCTTTTCCAATCCAGCCAATACCAACTTGCTGCTCTGCTTTCTGATTGCATCTTGCATCTGTCCTTTATTCTCCATTGCTGCAACCTCACCTGTAACTAAACAGCCTCCTAACCGATGGTGCCCTCCTCCAAATCCATTTTCCTCATAACAGCCTGAGTGATAACTTTAAATGTGAATCTAATTATGTCCTCTAGTATCCTATGCTTAAAATCATTTAACTCCCCCCCTCCCCCAACCACCACTGGAAAGATGAAAGACATTTATCTGGCTTGCTCATCTCTCCCATTTTATTTCACCCCACCCACCAACTTCTTTCAGTTTCTTGAATGTATCTAGCCCAGTGCCTGGAATTTTCTTCTCCTAACTTTTATTTGGATAATTTTGACTAATCTCCTGGGCCTCAGCGCAGACATCATTACCTCCAGGAAGCCTCCCTGAAGTCCTCTCTGCTGTGATTCTACAGCACATTCTGCTTGCCCATCATGCAGGGCATTGGGTATTACATGTTATTTCACTGTCAATTGTGAGGACAGGGGTATGTCTATCTTGTTAATTATAACCTTTCCCAGACCTAGCATAATGTCTGGACAAAGGAGGAGCTCATTTCACATTTGTCAAATAAGAGAATACTTTTTCTCACCTATTTCACACACCAGTCTTCCCCCTTGCTTCTCTGTGAAACATCTTCCACATATTTGCAATTACATCTTCCTGGGCAAGCTTTTCTGGATTCTCCAGTCCCTGGTTTATGCCTTGCCTCTCTTGTTAGATTGCATTCTCTCTGAAGGCAGAGATTCTGACTTATGTTTCTTATTTCCCACACCTCACAGGTATAGCACCACACACATAAAAGACAACCAGTGCATTTATTATTGAACTGGCTAATTTGTATTCAGTGCCCAGGAATACAAAGCATATGCAAATTAATTCAATAAAAATATATTGAGCACTTTCTATGTGTCAATACCCCCAGCTATTAGACTCTTAAGCAATTTTAAAGTTCCTCACCTTGTTACATTCCCAACCAATTCCAAATATAACAAAACTCTTTTCCTATAATGTAGCTCTAGAAAATTGTTATTTGATTCAAAATTGAATTAATTGAGTTCAATGAGTAGAAGGAAAAACATTTGATATGCTTCATGTTGTGAAGTGGTAATCTGAGTATTTTCAGGAAACTTGTATTTTGGGGCTGTGTGCTGTGTTAGAGACCACATCATGGGCGCAGAGCACTTCCATTTTTTCTCCGTATACACATTTGCAATATGCTTTCTAGAATCTTAGGTATAAAAATGAGAAAAAGATCCTATACTAAAGGGGTTTATGAAACAGATCGTACATTGTATCAATGTCTACATATCAGATAATAGTGAAAACTGCATTAAAATATACAGAAAAATCAAAGAAAAATAAGGTTTCTGGCTGGAAATCGATGGGATATTCTGAGCCAGGAAACAGAATTTAAAGGGACATAGGATGAAGCAATTTCCTAGTTTGCCCCTAAACCTCAAAGTTGTGTTTCAAATAGATTTAACAATAAGACCAACACTTAAACAGTGTTTGACGAACACAGGTAGCACGCAGCATTCCAAGCATGAGACTTAGAATTGCAGCTGCCTTGGCTGGTCTTGGGGGGGTCTCAGTCCTTATCCTGCCATAAAGACCATCTGTTCCCAAAGCATAGGAAGCATCCACATTCATAAAGAGCAGCCCTTCCTCAGAGAACACCTCTTCACTACATTTTTTTTTTCACTCACGTCCTGAAACAGTTATTGAGGCATAACTTTGTATTTGATTTCCATTCAGAAACGTTGGTGGTTTTTGCAAAGTTTTACTCTCTTAGAATGAGACATGAGGTTCGGTTTGTTTAGGTGGCAAGTCGAGACTATGAATAAACCAACGTTATCATATGAAAGAGAATTAAACAGGCAGATCCAAGTGGGGATATATTAAGCCAAATTTAAGCTCCAGTTGTTGAATTTAGCCCATACTAGATGTCTGGTTTGCCTCAGGATAAATTCAGCTTTCCAGCTAATCGAAAGAGGAAAACTGCCTCAGGTATGATAAAATTTACAAGAGAGCGCTGTGGAACAGGTCTTGTTAAAAATATTAGCTTAAAGGCATTCTTATCGTCTTTGGGATGAAGACTGTATTTGCATTTAATTATTTGATTTCAAACTTTTATGAACTTGGATCAAATATTAGCTTAGCCAATTAAAATATTATTTTGTGTGAGTGAGCCTAAGAGCCCGATTCAGCTCAGCTTTCTCAGCTTTGGTAGTGCTCGACATGTTTCTTACTGACTTTTGGAGAGATTATTTCAAAGAGAATTTTTAAAAGATAAATGTGAGAATCTAAGTGTGCATTTAGTGGACAAGGCGCCATCTTCAGAATAAACTGTTGACTTGAAAAACTTCTCCACGTTAGAGCATTCGTCTAGAAGGCAAAAGATGCAGTCTTGTAGATATTTCTACTCACACAATCAACATTCCTTCATAATTCAGCATTTTAAAGAAATCCTCTTTGTGTAAACTGTTCACGATAGTCCACAGACACAGTGCAGTTGGGACTGCCAGGAGCAGCTTCCTGTTTCTAGGCTCTATTCCCCGCAGAAGGCAGGTTAGAGCCCCTTGTTTTCTATCTCCTAGGTCTAAGAGGGTAGCAAGGGATACTAGCTCACACAGAAAAGGGACATGGACGATAGCGAGAAGGGTGCCGTGGGGAAAATAAGTTTACATGAAACTAAAGAGCAGCAGAACGCTCTTCTAAAAATACCTTTCCAGGCCAGGCGTGTTGGCTCATGCCTGTTATCCCAGCACTTTGGAAGGCAGATGGGGGAAGATCACCTGAGGTCAGGAGTTCCGAGACCAGCCTGGGAAAGATGGTGAAACCCTGTCTCTACTAAAAATACAAAAATTAGCCGTGTGCTGGTGGCTCATGCCTGTAATTCCAGCTACGTGGAAGGCTGAGGCACGAGAATCGCTTGAACCTGGGAGGTGGAGATTGCAGTGAGCCGAGAACGCACCACTGCACTCCAGCCTGGAGGACAGAGTGAGACTCTGTCTCAATAATAATTATAAAAAATATTTTAAAAAATATTTTCAAAATGAAAACATTGAATGAAGGCATTCAACAATCTCTACAATATAGCCAGATTATTTTGTATCATGTGTATCACTCAGGTCTCAATGCCAGCAGTTGACGGGGCAGGAAACTTCATAAAATGTTTGCTTGAACTTAGTACTCAAGCACCAAGGCAAAGACATGATAGGACAGCCTGGTGCCAGAAAGACACAGGTGAGCTCTCTATTGTCCCTTTGCGCTCTCACCCAACCCCAGTATCCCTGGGTGACATCTTTGCAATGAGTTGGCTTCATAACTCCTGTGGAGGGGTAGGATTAGATGTGAATGAAGGGAAACATCTGGAGAATCACTGCTTCCCCGGGCCTCAATTCTCATCTTGTTAATTTAAACAGAAATTGGAAACCAAGATATGACTATAACGTATTTGTTGTTTGAAAGAGTAAGTATTCATGATTTTAAAAGAATCAAATACACGGCTCACACCCATAATCCCAGCACTTTGGGAGGATGAGGCAGGAGGATCGCTTGAGGCCAGGAGTTGCAGACCAGCCTGATAATAGTGAGATCTCATGTTGACAAAAAATTTAAAAAATTAAAAAAAAAAAAAAATAGCTAGGTGTGGTGGCATGCAGCTTCTCAGGAGTCTGAGGCAGGAAGATTGCTTGAGCCTAGGAGGTTGAGGCTGCAGTGAGCTGTGATTGGGCCACTGCATTCTAGCCTGGGTGACAGAGACCCTGTGCCTATTTTTAAAAAATAAAAATAAAAGAAGAATCAAATACATTAAGGTCAGGTCAATACCAGAATGCAGAACAGGATAGGGAATTTTGCCTTCCTAACAGCAAGAAATGTGCTATATGGCGGCACCATGATATCCTACAGTGTTTGTTGATGGTTCACTAATTAAGACTCAGCAACTTGAACTCTGTGCTACCTCAGAAACTGTATTTGGGTTTATTTTGGATAAGAAGTTTAAAGAATGCCTTTCTGTGGAGGTTGCAGTGAGCCGAGATCACGCCACTGCACTCCGGCCTGGGTGACAGAGTGAGATTCTCTCAAAAAAGAATGCCTTCCTGTTTTAGCCTTTGAGTATGTAGCTGATGAAAAATGAATTCTACCTAACATCAGCAATACAAGCAGAAATTCGAGGAATGAAGAGCATTATTAATGTATCATCAGTTTTAACATCCAATTTTTAAATGTTAAAGACATCTTAGAGGTATTTTACAAAACATAGCTTATTGTGAATTATAATTTCTGAGAAGAATACTTCATATTTATGTCATTCTTTGAGTTTTTATCAAACCCCTTGCCTCTACTTTTTTCTCACTTCTGCCAACACCTGTGGCAGGTCTGGTACTATCCTTTCTGAGAAAGGCACACAAGATAGAGTAATCAGATTGGAAAAAAAAAACTAAGTATTTTAAGATTTTATCTGACACTTCCAACTTCTTTTTAATTGTGCGCCATCGTGTTAACCACGTTACTTTAGATAAAGCATAAGACCGAGGTTTCTAAAATTGCATTTCTTTCTTTCTTTCTGTTTATTTATTTATTTATTATACTTTAAGTTCTGGGGTATATGTGCAGATCGTGCAGGTTTGTTACATAGGTATATGTGTGCCATGGTAGTGGTTTGCTGCATCCTCGCCATGTCACCTACGTTAGGTACTAAAATTGCTTTTCTTTAAGTACATATAAATTCAGCTTTTTGTTGCCAAGTTGAAACATTCTGAATTAGTGAAGTTTATTGTACTTGGTATATTCTGTTTCTATTTGTGCTAAAAGTAATACATCACAATCAGTTAAAATTCTTGCAATTTTATGCCCATATGATATCTACAATCATTCTAAATACCCAAGATTTTATTAGTTTGTAGAGTTAAAATAAAGCTACTCTTTAAGAGCTAGATATACTTGTTACTTATTATTATATCATTTCCCTTAGCTTATTAAAATTCTGCTCAGTAAGATCGGAATTTGAAATGAAGGGAGAAATAATGTAAAGGATCAACACTTATTCTGAATTATTTGGCTTGAAAAATGAAAACAGAGGGTCTTTGGAGTGGAGAACTACAGGGGAAGGGAAACTAGTTACCTAACAAGATTATTAAAGCCAAATACTTATCCATTTTTGGACAAAACAAATTAATAATTCATCCAGTTGCTCAGGGATATGTATTTGTATGTGAAAGACAGAAAATCCATATTTCCAATTTGTTTTGTATTTGTGTAACCATGTGGCAGAGAAAATAACAAGAAAGATTATTCTAAGAACTTTCGGAGCTTGAAACATTTTGCAAAGGAAGAGATCCCTTCTTTTTCAATGTAATGATAGATTTTGCTAAGACAGTGATGGTAGTGATAGGAAGGTATCTTATATCTGACCATATTGATTTTGTAAATGCTACGCTCAATTCTAAGGCTTTCATAGAAGGAAACTAAGACTGTGCGGTCACCGCACCCTTTCACACCCAGAAATCATTCATTTAAATGTGGAAAATTGTTTGGTTTTTGTAGTTTAATTATAGTCGACTCCTGATTATTTAGGGGAGTTATTGATACTCGTACTTCCACAGCTTCAAAGAGTAAGTGATTTTAAATCTGTTACCACAAGGTAGGATAGTGTCTGGCACATAAAGTACCATTTGTTTCATCTTCCTGCAAGGATGACTTTAATGAACAAGAAATATCTCTTCCACCTTCGAAATCCACCCAGTGCTATTCTAAAGGAAAGGTCAGATACGATTTATCCCAAGCCTAATGTATCAGTCAGCATATACAGAGAGCAGCTCTGTTAACACATTCGCAAGACAGATGCTCCAGTTATGTCCCAATAAGCCCATCATTAAGTTGAAAATATTATCACAAATGCATTTAATACACCTAACCTTCTAAACATCATAGCTTAGATCAGCCTGCCTTAAATGTGTTCAGAACACTTACAGTAGCCCACAGTTGGACAAAATCATCTAACACAAAGTGTATTTTATAATAAAGTGTTGAGTATCTCATGTAATTTATTGAATACTGTACTAAAACTAAAAAACAGAATGGGCCTGGTGCGGTGGGCTCATGCCTGTAATCCTAGCTCTTTGGGAGGCTGAGGTGGGTGAATCACAAGGTCAGGAGTTCAAGACTAGCCTGGCCAAGATGGTGAAACCCCATCTTTACTAAAAATACAAAAGTTAGGACCAGGCGCGGTGGCTCATGTCTGTAATCCCAGCACTTTGGGAGGCCGAAGTGGGTGAATCACAAGGTCAGGAGTTCAAGACCAGCCTGGCCAAGATGGTGAAACCCCATCTCTACTAAAAATACAAAAGTTAGGACCAGGCACAGTGACTCATGCCTGTAATCCCAGCACTTTGGGAGGCCGAGGTAGGCGGACCCTGAGGTCAAGATATTGAGACCATCCTGGCCAATATGGAGAAATCCTGTCTCTACTAAAAATACAAAAATTAGCCAGGTATGGTGGCACGTGCCTGTAATCCCAGCTACTCAGGACCCTGAGGCAGGAGAATCGCTTGAACCAGGGAGTTGGAGGTTGCAGTGAGCCGAGATGGCGCCACTGTACTCCAGCCTGGCTACAAAGCAAGACTCAAAAAAAAAAAAAAAAAAAAAAAAAAATTAGCCAGGCATGGCGGTGTGCACTTGTAATCCCAGCTACTTGGGAGGCTGAGGCAGAGAGTTGCTTGATCCCGGGAGGCGGAGGTTGCAGTGAGCCGAGATTGCACCACTGCACTCCAATCTGGGTGACAGAGCAAAGATTCCATCTCAACAAAAACAAAATCAAAACAAAACAAAAAATCAAAACCAAAACAAACAAAACATACACATACAGAATGGCTGTATGGGTACTTGAAGTACAGTTTCTACTGGATGTGGATTGCCTTGCACCATCGTAAAGTCAAAAAGTCGTTTTGGTAGTGATAACATTCTGAGATGCTCTGATCTCTCCCCTGAGGATACAGGTTTGCTGATGTTCTCACAGCTCTGGGTCCCACTCCTATGCCCCCTACAGAAGCCCTCCATGGAGTTTATCCATAGAACTATTACTGTTTTTATGAGATTTTCAAAACTGAAGTGTTAAGGGCATAAAACAAAACCCCAGACCCGTCACATGAGCCCCATGGTGGCTCAGTAAATATACCCACAGCAAGTTCAAGGGCAGCCCAGGACCACTCATAGTTCTCTAAGTTTCAGTTGGTAATAAAACTTTCATATTGGGAAGTAGTGGATTTAAATAACTTTTGAAAATTTGATTGGGCCGGGCATGGTGGCTCAACTCTGTAATCCTAGCACTTTGGGAGGCCAAATGGGTGGATCACTTGAGGTCAGGAGTTCAAGACCAGTCTGGCCAACATAGCGAAACCTCATCTCTACTAAAAATACAAAAATTAGCCAGGTATGGTGGCTGGCACTTGAAATCCCAGCTACTCGGGAGACTGAGGCAGGAGAGTCGCTTGAACCCAAAAGGCAGACGTTGCAGTGAGCGGATATTGTGCCACTGAACTCCAGCCTGGGCAACACAGTGAGACTGTCTTAAAAAAAATTTTTTTTTTTTAATTTTTGTATTATCTGTGGATTCAGCATTGTCCTTAAACTTCCATTAACAGAAAAAAGTCAGGGTTAGTTTTTTAAGTTCCAAAATAGTGAAATACATCACAAATAGCAAACTGGTAGTTTGATCTGGCAGCAGCCAAAGCCTATGATGACTTTATAACATCTCGCTTCTACATGAGGCTCTTTCAAGATTTTAAAGCAAACACCAAGATTTTAAAGCAAATACTTTTTTTTTTTTTTTTTTTTTTTTTTTTGAGACAGAGTTTCACTCTTGTTGCCCAGATTGGAGTGCAATGGCGCGATCCTGGCTCACTGCAACCTCTGCCTCCCGGGTTCAAGTGATTCTCCTGCCTCAGCCTCCTGAGTGTCTGGGATTACAGGTGCACACCAGCATGCCCGGCTAATTTTTGTATTTTTATTAGACACAGGGTTTCACTGGTGGGTCTCAAACTCCTGACCTCGTGATCCTCCCATCTCAGCCTCCCAACCTGCTGGGATTACAGGCATGAGCAACCAGGCCCGGCCAAAGCAAACACTTATTTAAGGTATTAGACACATCCCTGAAAACTGATTCTTGAAATGTCTTTCTCCACGTCTACTGTATTTATTAAGTGACAACTCTACCTTTTGAGCTTCATTTAAAAAACTTTATGAATGTGTCATTTGGATGTAGAAAGGTGTTTTACAGAAAAATGCATAAATCTTAGATTGTGTGAACAGAACAACTGTTTATCTGATGTGATTATTATGCATTGCGTGCCCATATCAAAACTTTTAATGCTATCTCAGTATTATTCATCTTATTCCCACTTCTGTATTGGCTGGTGGTAGAAGTGGGATAAGAGCCTAGTACTTATTCCCACTGTCTAGATGATCTTAAGAAGTCCACTTGATTCTAAAGTTTTGCGAACCCCATGGAGTTGTGAACATAGATATTCCTAAATCTCAGTTCACGAAGGGGAACCACCCCTCCTTGGAGGCTGGATTGTGCAGAAACTTTGATGGGTAGGTAAAATAAAAGCATCTTTTTAAGCTTCTGAGAGAGCTTCCAGCCACTAAGGCAGATGCCAGAAGAGGAGCCATGTGGATAGATAGCAGTCAACATGAACTGGATGTTAGTGTATGAGTAAGCAGCTTACTGACCATTTTGTCCATCATCATCTCTCAGAAGACTCTTCCTAAATGTTTTGCTGAAATTCCCATAATGCCTTTCTTTTTAAAAATTGACTTATTTATTTATTTTTAGAGATGGGGGAGCTCACTATGTTGCCCAGGTCACATTCAAACTCCTGGCCTCAGGTGTTCGTCCCGCCTCAGCCACTGTAGTAGCTGGGGCTGCAGGCACATGCCACTGTGTCTGGCTCTCTACAGCTCCTTAATAACTGGTTTATCTACTCGCAAGTGGTGGACAGTGGTGGGAACACCAGAGACCACCACCAAGTCTCTGGTACTTGATTATCACCCTGTTACTCTCTGGTGACTTATGAGAGTTAGTGATTATTGTTATCAATGGAACCCAATGCACAGCCACACGTTCCCTCCCACGCTGCAAGACTTTGCCTGTTTTTGGACTAGAGGCAGTTAAGAGAGGATGTCAAGTGTGAGCCCCGCTATCAGTGAGTAGGAAGTCTAGCACAGGAAATAACACCACCTGTGAAGCTGGCCATAGCTCATTCCCACACAAGTACTTTTAATCATGCTTACACACACACACACAACTTCAGGACTGCTGAAACAAACTTGAAACGTACATGTATTGAGGAGCTGCAGGAAGCAAGAGCAGATAGGGAGACCCTGTGGAAGAAAAGATACTTCTGGAAATAATGTGGTGAAAGTGAAAAATGTATTTGTAAAAGAAAAATATCCAGAATTATTTTTCTTAACATAATTTGCACAAATAAAACATCAATTTAAGAATGCAACTGGATCACAGAATAAAATTTATTACAGTGCAATTCTAGAATCCTTTTTTTGACATATGAACTTATTTTTTTTCTTGATTAAAAAGAAAATTCAAATCTTACATGACTAGGGAATGAAATAATTGTAATCATAATTGTCTTTGCTTTCATCTGTATTTGATTTTCCATCTACTTCTCTTTTCTTTTCCCTCTATCCCTCTATCTTCTGCTTCATCCCTTTCCTCCTTCCTTTCATTTTTTCTTAAACAAAGTAAGTACTTGCTCACACATTATTCTCATTCTGAGTACATTCTCAATTCCTGCTTAAAATGCATTCTTTCGCTATACCTGTTTTTAAAAATGTATTAAACATCAGCTAGATGTATAGATATCTAACCAGCAACCTCTCTGGCAGGGAGCCATAAAGTTGATGGCATAATTACTGTCATTCTGGATTTCCCCATTATTTTGACCCTACAGGGCTTGGAACAGCTGGGTTGGAAAGCCCCTACTGTGCATAATATCCTGTTCTGGGTTTTCCTGCCTCTATCGACTGCACATCACATCAGTGCAGGGATCCTGCGACATTCTCAGAGCGAACATTCTCCTGTGTGGCTCAGGGGAGGCACCAGCTTATTTGGTGTTAGGGTTCAGTATGTCATGGAAGGATTTCTTTTTAACTATATGAAAAAAAAAAAGTATGTGAAAAGAATGTACTTTTAACAGGAGCAAGAGTGCTACCTTGAGGAAAGTGTTTGCTGAATTCGCAGAGAATCTGTGATCATCCAAATGCTATTCCATTCTACTTAGACTTCCATTTATTGTTAGGACAACTACTCTAAAGTAGGTTTTAGATAAATACTACTGTATATAAGTAACATGCAAAACACCAGCCAGGAGAGCAGCAAAAGGAATCAGTGAAAGTAAGGATATAATTAAGATTGGTATTGCATGAATTATTTTCACTGTTTTAATGGTCAGGGACACTGGCAAATAAAAAGGCTAACCTTGCGGATATCATTGCTACCTGGTTAGCTGGGGACAAGGGGATCTTTCTCATGGGCTGTGGTGCAGGAGACAGCTGTTGCTAGTTTCTCAGCATCCTCTGATGAAACCAGCATGAACTAATTAATGTTTTCACAGTCCTTGCAGAGCAAACCTTTTGGAATATCAAACTCTCAATGTAGTGACCATAGCGGAATGGCAGTTCATTCTGTTGTTGGAATGTCAAAGACAAATGTAAAATTCTCATATAATTTCTGGGAGCATAGAAACACGAAGTGGAAAAAACCCACAAAAGCTGGGAAAACTATGAGAGTGGGATATTTGAAAATTTCATCGTTTAAATATTCCTCTCTTCCCCCCAAAACAAAACAGACCCCCAAAAATCAAACCCCTTGTTCAAATTCATCAGTATTTTAAAATGGTATTTTGAGGAAGTTGACCTGGTACTCAAGGTTTTAGTTTGTTTCCTGTTTGTTACTGTAATATTTCAAAACATATTTTTGTAGTTTCTTAACATTCTTATACCAACATAAAAATTATCAGGTGCAAGTTTTTGCATTCTTGCTAAATACATTATCTCTAAAGATAAAAAATAACTGGAGTTTGGAGTTGGATCATAACAGTAAAACATGAAAAACCTTTATGTAGATCATAACTATCAGAAAGTAATGAGCTAATTACTTACATATATACATCTGAATACATTCATTGCACATGTTAAGATTGGGAATTCCATGGGATTTATGATTCTACATGGTTGGGATTCAGGACTTGTTAGGATTTGCTTTGGAAATCTCCTCTTTATGTTGCCCAAATTGATGCTGAAATACTAGAGAACTTCTGAGGCCTTGAGAGTCCCCCCCCACCCCCAAGACTATCAGTGCATACATTCTGTTTTTCAGCATTCTTAATTTACATGCACTAATTGGTAGCTAATGTGCTCCCAAAGGCAAATAAAGGTATTTGTTGCTTTAAAATCCTAAGTCTTTTTCTTTTTCCAACATGTACTTGGAAAAAAAGAATAAAACTTTACATATCTGGGACTCCTGCATCTGATTAAGACCCTGGCAATATTATTCTATATTCACACAGTTCTCAGGGTCCTCGTTGCTTGGCTAGGTGTTGAGTGCATGACTATTGTACTATGCACTTAGCCAGTGGCGACTTTTTGCTTGGAGAGTCAATCTAGTAAATACTAATTCAGTACTTACTCCCACTATCCAGATGACCTTAAGAAGACAAACGTCAAAGAAAACCAGAACCAAAAACCACATGGGAATTGCATTAGAGACCTTTATATTCATTTTGGAAATGCTGTGCTCATTTTGAAACATGGTAGTACCTCCTGTCCACGCCCTTTGAGAGATTTTATAGGGTCTCTGTGCTTCCATGTAGAATATGACACCATTTAAAATTGTTTTTCTATAGTTGATTTTTCTAATACAGTCTGGGGAAAAAACAGTTGAGTGTTGCGTGCCTTCCACGGCGAGCATCTAACAAGGTGTGCTCCTGCAGCGGGGGACTCTTTACTTGATGTACACAGTAATGAAAGTTGGCTATTGATTTTTCTGTAGCGGCTTGTAACTATTATAGTTGATACATCAATAGAAAAGGAAAGCACAATGTTTCATGGGAGGCAGAAAATCAGAGAATACATGATGCTCTGACAGTAAATCATGGCATAATCTTAAGAATTGATAGATGGTTCCTGCTAACTTGAAACCCATGGCTTTCTCTAAAAAGACAGTCCTATAATCGCCCAATATGTCCTCACAGACTGACTGCCTAGAACGGTGCTAAAGGACACAAGACGATGTTTCATCTTCTAAAGAAGGCTTTTCCCCCGCCCCCCTCCAGTGGGATGAGTGGAGGACATTTCTGCTAGATGGTTTGCAATCAGGGGGACCATTTTCCGCCCCACCCCACCTTTCTAGAATTGAAATGCCTTACACTCCAAGAAAGCTCAGAGAGCAGGTCATTTCTGAGAACAGCAAACAACAGGGAGGAAAAACAAATGAACCAACCAAAAAATCAACTACCTTTAATTCTTAATTCCCATGGGTCCTGGAATGAAATAGAGCACTCTTGTGGAATCTGGGTATTGCTAGGTTCCTGGGTACAACTAGGCTGAAAGGACTTGCACTCCAGTGATTTCTGACCTGTAAGAGTACCCAGAGTCCTATGACTCATGGCTGATGCTCTTCTTATGTGATTAGAGACATGATTGGAAAATACCTGGGGCATTAGGAAGGCCTGCATTCTGTCTTTCCAGAGACGTTTTAGAAATCTTAAATCAATAGTGAAGAGTTCTAAACTGGTGTGATATCTTATGACTTCTCTTCTCTCTCTCCCAATCCTCTACCCATCTTCACTAAATATTTTTTTTGACATTTAAATACACAGGGTTAACTCTAAAACAATTACACCTATGCAGAACTTTTAGTGTTTAAGCCATTTTACAAGCATCTCGTAATTAGCCCGTTAATTACTGGAGCTTTGAGCATTGTCTGAAGCTCTTCCCCATCAAATCTATTAATTATTTAACAAGAAGCTCTAATTCTAAGTGGTACTGATAATCATCCAGAGTCTTACTGCTATAGCATAGAGGCATTAAATATAGATGATAGTTACTAGAGTTCAAGATTGTTTTGTCTTTATACCAGGCTGATACTATAAAAACAAGTTAGTGATGGATGAACTGGTTTACCTATTAACTCCTTGAGTGAATAATACAATTTCATATTTCTTTCATTGTCTACCAAGGATGACACAAGATGGTTTAGGCTCATAAGTTTTCATTTGATTTTGGTTTTCTTTTATGTATCATTCTGGGGATTTCATGAATTGACATAACAAAACAAGAAGTATAGGAGAGAGTGCCTCTTCAAATTGCTTGACCTGGCTTCTAAGCAATTAATGTTTATCCATCCATCCATCTATCCATCCAAACATCCATTATATCCTGCTTGAACACCTATTGCAAAGCTTTGGAGTTACACACTTTACATAAGTGATATAAACTCTGATATGATTGACTTGGGTATTATAATTACTGCATGGAGCTAACTACAAAATGCCATAGTGGAGTCAAGCAAATGTCTTCAAAGAAGCAACATTTAGTGAGACTTTAAATGATGAATGAGTCCTTATGTGGAAATACTGGTTAAATCATTATAGGCAAGGATACCTACTGCATGGTTAGCCTTGTGCTAAGTACATTTGGGATATAAAAGCAAAGCAGGATGAGTTCCCTATTGATGAGGAGCCCAAAATATGTGCACTCATGGCATTGTGATGCACACACACTGCTAACTTATGGTTTTCTGAGTGTGTGCTATTACCTGCTACAATTGGCCTCAGGCACCACAGCTGACAGCTGTCAGGTTCTTTTGTGTATGGGCCTAACATCATGGGTCACAATCGGAATGAAAAAGACGCTGTTAGTCTCGGCACCAGTCAAGTAATCCCAGCACCTAGGAAGGGTGAATCAAAGCCAACTGTTGTGGAGAACACTGTTGGCCACACATCAGTTATTGCACCTACACTCATCAGCCATGGTGACTCTTTTGAATATGTGTGCCAGTATACAGCACCAAGAAGTGCAAAGTAGACTCTGCCTAAAAGTCTATCACACCAGCCCCAGGCAGCCCCCTCCTGGGGGTCACCTGCCAGCCACTCGCCCACTCTCCCCGCAATAATCTCACAAACTCAGACTCTAGACAAGACTTGCAGTAAGTCTGGAGGCTTTACCCAGGCCAGAGGGCCAGAGAAGATACATGCATAAGGATATGTAGGGGAAAATTAGTCAAAAATAAAGAAGTTAAATGAAGCACAAATTTGAGGGAAAAAACTTTTAAATAAAAATCTCCCTGGTAAACTTCGAATATTGGGAGGCTTCAAATATTACCACTTTGGGAGGCGGAGGTGGGTGGATCACCTGAGGTCAGGAGTTTGAGACCAGTCTGGCCAACATGGCGAAACCCCGTCTCTACTAAAAACACAAAAATTAGCTGGGCATGGTGGCAGGCACCTGTAATCCCAGCTACTCGGGATGCTGAGGCAGGAGAATTGCTTGAAATCAAGAGGCATTTGGTTGCAGTGAGCTGAGATCGCACCACTGCACTCCAGCCTGGCGACAGAAAAAAAAAATGTACTGCCTGCCAAAGACTGGGCTAGGAGCTGGAGACAAATAAGCTGAAGAAGAAAAAATCTCCACCCTTATGAGGACAGAAAATACTCATCGGATCCTTCACATTTCCATTTGACTGGAGATCAATTTTTAAATCTCATTTGTGTAGATTTTTTAGGTAAAAATATGTTAAAGAAAAGAGAGAACCATCCACATAGAAATGATTTTAGTGAATTCGAAGTTTACCAGGGAGATTTTTATTTAACATTTTTTCTCCTCAAATTTGTGCATTTAACTTCCTTATTTTTGACTAATTTTCCCCTACATATCCTTATGTATGTATCTTCTCTGGCCCCCTGGCCTGGGTAAAGCCTCCAGACTTACTGCAAGTCTTGTCTAGAGTCTGAGTTTGTGAGATTATTGCGGGGAGAGTGGGCGAGTGGCTGGCAGGTGACCCCCAGGAGGGGGCTGCCTGGGGCTGGTGTCTCCGCCTAGCTGCTCAGGACTGGACCCTGCTGGCACCCCCTGGGTGCCTCCCTGCCAGGCCATGCTGCAGTAGACCCTAACCGCATGTCTTCCTGGCCAAGGAAAGCCTGTCCCCAAGAACAGGACAGCCATGACCGCCCTCGGAGGGAACGCTGCGGCCGGCCTCTTCTGGATGCTGCTGCTATGGAGTGGGGGCGGCGGCTGCCAGGCCCACCGGGCGGGTTGCAAAACCGTCCACTATAATCTGGTCTTCCTCTTGGACACCTCCTCCACCAGCTTGGGCAAGGAAGGCTTTGAGAAGGTGCGGCGGTGGGTGGCCAACCTGGTGGATACCTTCGAGGTGGGCCCCGATGCGTGGGGGTCGTGCGCTCCAGCGACTGGCCCGCTGGGCGTCTTCCACTCGTGGGAGGAGGTTAAGGCGGCCGCCCGGGGCATCGCCTACCACGGGGGCAACACCAACACGGGCAACGCGCTGCGCGACATCACAGCCCGCAGCTTCTCCCCGCGCCGGACGCCGCCCCGGGGACCGCGCCTACAAGCAGGTGGCCACCCTGTCACCGACGGCCGCACCCAGAACCTGGGGCTGGACGCCACAGCGTCTGCGCGCCACGCCGGCATCTGCATCTTGGGAAAGGTGCTCAAGAAGGAGCTGGAGGGGATCGCCTCGGAGCCCAAGTACGCCCACGTCTTCCCCGTGTCGGACTTCAACGCTGCGGACAAGACCCCGGGCAAGCAGCGGCGCCGCCTGTGCGAAAATGTGCTCGTGTAGAAGGAGATCGCTTTAAGCACACCAGTGGAGGAACCAAACAAATCACGGGAGCAGCAAAAGCAGCAGACATTTTAAGAATGGAGAAACAGATCAAATCTTCCCTTGCCTCAAAAAGCTCTCCCTCTACTGGTGGAGGCAGCCCCATAAACAGATAGGCTGCCTGCATCTCGCCCAGACCCATACAGACTCCCAGAGGAACTAAGGTGGCCTGGGGGAGTCGGCAAAGCTCCATGCAGGCCGGCTTTTGCTGGGTTAGGAGAGGAGCTTGCAGTGGGCCCACGTGCAGCCAATGAATTGGGCCATTGCTAAGGTCTCCTGAGGCCATGTGGTCCAGCGGCCTCCCTGGTTTCAGCAAGGTGCCCCTCTATTTTTTGCAGGAAAGAATTGCTTATTTATCTCACAGTGCTTTCCACCGCAGTCCATTTTCCTCGGGAACATTTCTCTTCTCCTTCCCAGCTCTTATTTTGGGCAATTCGACTTTTCTTTTGGTGCCCTTTGCTGCCACCCAGTTAATTCTTTGTTGTTCCAAGTTTTGTTGTGTTCAACTCTTTGTTTTTATTCACTGAAATCAATAAAAGTGGAACCAGGAAAAAAAGAAAACACCAGGATACAAGGGTAAAAATACATACATGAGGATACATTTTCCCTTATGTATCCTTACAAGGGAATATGACTCATATGCCCTTCCGTAAATTTTTGATAAATAAAAATTTATTTAGCCTTTGGAACTTTATTGCAGACCAATATGCAATTTCCAAATAAATTTTTGAAAGTATTAAAAATATCTGGGGTAATTTATTCATTAATTTTGACTTCCAATCCAAGTTTGAGAACCATAGGTCTGGAAACCGTGATTCCCAGGGAGCTAGAGAATGGGCCTAACCTAGCAATTTGCTATTTAATAATTATTTATGATTTAATTTTATGTTTAAAAGGCACAAATACCTTCATTTTATTACTTGAAAATATCTTAAATATGTCTTAAGTTGCTATACAAAAGCTCCAGTACTTTCTAGGGCAGAGATAAATAACGCCAGGTGATTTCCAGGGTACCTACTGATGACTATTTTTACAGCCTGCTAAAATCACTACTGTATCACATTAAAAAACAGACTATCTTGTGTCGGCCTCCACAGAAAATTTCCGACAGTGGTCACAGCTAAACACGTAGAACAACAGAATCCATTGCGTAGGGATTCAGGAAATGAAACTGTCATTATTTCTTCTTTATATTTAGAGTGCTGTAGACAGCTCAGATTCACATACCATCTGAAGCCAATTGTACCAGGTAGCTCAATTTCTTTATCCACCAATGCAAAACTCACAGGTGAATTTCCGCAAGCGAATGGCAAATTAGAAACTCAAGAATCTCATGGCTGATATTTAGTAACCTTGTTAATATTGACTAATCTTGTATCTTGTACTTAGTAGTCTTTAATATTTAGGAATCTTATAATTTTATTTCATTTATATTTTATTAAAGTGAAGAGATTGTATATGTGGTATCTTCAATAAATTTTTGATAAGTAAAATTTTTGAAGAGTATAATTACATACGGTAATGAATCTTTAGTAAAGCTGATATTCATTTATCTGGTATACTCATATCTGTGTATAGCATTCCTCTAATATATGAATTTTTCCTTGTGTTCAGGCATAAGCGGTCTGCTCTTCTTGCAGTTACTTTCATTATTAGGGACATCAGATATCAAGGCACCTAGAAACCTGCAACATGATAGCCTACAGGTGTGGTGGCATGCGCCTGTAGTCCCAGCTACTCTGGAGGCTGGGGCTGATTGCTTGAGCTCAGGAGTTCAAGGCTGCAGTGAGCTATGGTCATCGCCACTGCACTCCAGCCGGGACAACAGAGTAAGACCTGGCTTTTTGAAAATAATCAAACAAACCTGCAACATAAGAACTTAGTATAACCAGACCTTCTAATTTTTCAGAAGGAACCTGGAGATCACCTTTAAAACACACACACACACACACACACACACACACACACACACTATCAATGGACTACCAGCTTATGACATTTGCCTAGGTTAGTATTTTTCACACAGGAATTGGTGGACCACCTGTTTCATACTCATCTGAGAAATTGTTAAAAAAAAATTGCCATGACTCTGGAAATCCCAGTTTGGTAGTTCTGAATATTTTTAAGCCACCTCCCTCCACCCAGCCCCCCACCCCCCCCACAATGATTCTGATGAGCAACAAGGCTTAGGAGTTACTGTTAAGACTAGGAGTGTTAGAGAATCATACAAAGAGGTGGTTAAAATGCAGATTCCTGGTCCTTAGCGATTCCTATTTAGTAGGTCTCAGAAAGGTCTTAGGAATCGGCTAGTTTCCTAAGGACCTGGGTTAGATTCACACAGGTGGATGGTTGAACAGTGGCCTGTGGGGCTCCCACTCTGATCACAGAAGCAGGAATTTCACACGTTCCGGGTGTGGGAAACCTGTGAGACAGTGGGATGGAGGACAGAACGTAGTTTCTGTAGGGAGCCAGTTGTGGACAGGCCTTTCCTGAACCACATACTAGCTGACTCTATGGTACTCACTCACGCTCAATTTCCTCATCTGTGAGATGACCAAATTTCACCTCACACCATAATTGGTAAAGGAATTAAATAAGATAACAATGTATCTAAAACGGCCTTGGACAGCCTCTAGCAGGTAAGAATTTCTTAAAAACACTTAACATCTTTAATATAAGACCATGTTAAGTGTTTGAGACTGGGTTTTAAAATGGTGTTTTGATCATGGCAAATGTAATGAAAATTGGAAACAATGTAATGAGTTAATAGAAGAGGGAAATTCTTTCCCAAATGGCAGATTTGGTAGAGTCTTTCAGTGGAGGAAGAAGAAGTTTGAACTTTGAAAGACTGGGGGTTGTTTTGAATGGCATTTCAAGAGAGAGACAGAGCACAAAGCAGTCCCAAGGTAGTAAGATACAGAATAGGCTCCAGGAAGATCAAATTGCTCAGTTTGCCAGAAGGGCATGGAGAACCACGAGACATAAACTTGGAAAGGCAGACTGGAGACCCACGGCACAGGGCTTTAGGAGATCCTGGCCTTGAGTGTTGTTCTGTATACGTGTGTGTGTGTGTGTGTGTGTGTGAGAGAGAGAGAGAGAGGTGGGGGGGGGAGAGAGAGAACAGTGGTGGGATGATGGTGGTGGCAGTGGTGGTAGTTGGTGGTGGAAGGATTGAAACATGTCAGGCTCTTTGGAAACAGAAGAGTTATGCTGTGCTTCTAGTCAAAATGTTGCGGTGAATTCTCATTTTGGTGCACCCTTTCTGTTACAAACATACTGATGGCAGAAAACTACAAAAGGAGAGAAAATGACATAGCTAGGCTCAAAGAATGTCAATATCCCCGTCAGAAACAGAGCAGAAATGCAGAGCAGTGGCCTGGACTTAAATGGTCAACAGTAGCTGGGGTCCAGGGAACAGTGGCTGGAGTCTAGCTTCTGAAGGGTGTTGGGTGTATGGCAACCATGCATGTGGCAACCAGAGCTGGGTCTTGGTGAAAGGAAAGCATGGCGTAAGGCTTGGGCGGGAATTCCACACTTCCACTCCTTTTGCAAAAGGAGGCAATCAGAAGGAACGAAAGAAGGAAAAAGAAAATAATTCCTAATGTACTGCCCAAGCGATAGATTTGGTGAGCTGTGGAACTAGGCAAGGTAGCAGGGCAAAAATACATCCTCGGACTGGGAGCTAAGGCGGTTCTCCTCCCCACCCCCGCGCCCCGCCTCTGTGACTGGATCTGAAGTCTTTTCTATATGACCACAGGGCAGAAGCCTAAATGCCATATAGGACTTGCCTCTGGACTCATGGTCTTATAGAGCCAGACAGAAACTAATGCTGAAATGCTAAACACAGAGGAGTGAGCATAATGTGGGTAATGGAGCAAACACAAGACAGGAAAGAGACAGAAACAAAAGCAGCCACCAAAAGCCTTGCTCAGAGTAAGTCTGCAACTAATAACATGAAAAGCCACGCACACACACAGTTTTTACATATAGCGTATACAGCAAAATATGTATTGCTAAGGAAAATGTCCGTAAAAATAAAACATCAGTTCACTCCAGAATAAATTATTTCTACTGAAGAACCCGACAAAAACCTCAAAATTAGTTTGCTTGGGGTGTTTAAGAGAGAAATAGAGATACTATTCATTTAGAAAGAAAGATATCAGCACCATAAGATAAGGCAAGGAGAAAAAAATTTTTAATAAGTAAATTAATTGAAAAGGAAAAAATGAAGACAAAAAGATACATAATGAAACAATAGAGGCCAAATTCAAACACTAATGGGAAAAAGGATCTATTAGATCTAGAGACGGGGTTTTATCATGTTGCTCAGGCTGGTCTTGAACTCCTGACCTTGTGATCCACCCACCTTAGCCTCTCAAAGAGCTGGGATTACAGACATGAGCCACCATGCCTGGCCAAAAATCTTTAAAGCAAGCCAGACATGGTGGCATGCACTTGTAGTCCCAGCTATGTGGGAGGCTGAGGTGGGAGGATTGCTTGAGCCCAGGAGTTTAAGGCTGCAGTGAGCCAAGATTGTGCCATAGCATTCTAGTCTGGGTGACTCAGACCCTGTCTCTAAAAACAATAATGATAAACAATAATGATAATAATATTTTTTTAAAAAAGAATTCTTTAGGTTGGGCAGGGTAGCTCATGCCTATAATCCCAGCATGTTGGGAGGCCAAGGTGGGTAGATCATGAGGTTATCATGAATATAAAACATAAAGTTTTATATTCACCTAAACTGTCATCCAAGAGGTGGCCAAACTTAAAACATTTCATACATACAAAAACTAGGATGGTTTATTAGTAAATGGATCAAACTCACCTCTTAAAAACTAGATTGTAGACATATGTTTGCCATATGATCCAACAAATGCATTCTTGGGCATTTATCCAAGAGAAATGAAAACTTGTATTTACATTAAAAAACTATACATGATATTCATAGCTGCTTTATTTGTAGTACCCCAAAACTAAATGGAAACAACTCAAATGTCTTTCAATAAGTGAAGAGTTAAGCAAATTGTGGTATATACACACGGAAGAACACTACACAGTCATAAAAATGGACAAACTATTGATGCGCTTGTGGATGAATCTTAGGGGAATATTGCTGAGTGAAAAATGCCAATTCCAAAAGGTTACATACTGTATATTTATACAACGTTCTTGAAATATCAAAATTACAGAGATGGAGAAGAGATTAGGGATTGTCAGGTGTTAAGGATAGAGGGAGGGGCCCATGTGGCTATAAAAGAGCTAGCACAGAGGAACCTTGTGGTGATGGAAAAGTTCTGAATCGTGATTATGTTGGTAGTAACACAAATCTACATGTGATAAAAATTGCCAGAACCCACCCCCAACACACACAAACACACAAATGAGTGCAGGTAAAACTGGCGAAATATGCAAGCTGAATAACTAGGTAAACTCTACAGACTATACCAATGCCATTTTCCTGTTTTTTGTTTGTTTGTTTGTTTTTGTTTTTGAGACTGAGTTTTGTTCTTGTTGCCCAGGCTGGAGTGAGATGGCCAGATCTCGGCTAACCACAATCTCTGCCTCCTAAGTTCAAGCGATTCTCCTGCCTCAGCCCCCGGAGAAGTTGGGATTACAGGTATGCGCCATGATGCTCAGCTCATTTTGTATTTTTAGTAGAGATGAGGTTTCTCCATATTGGCCAGGCTGGTCTTGAACTCCTGACTTCAGGTGATTCGCCTGCCTCAGCCTCCCAAAATGCTGGGATTACAGGGGTGAGCCACCCTGCCTGGCCTTTCCTGGTTATGTTGAGGATAGTTATATGAGATGTTGCTACCGGAGAAATTAGGTGATGGGTACTTGGGATCCCCCACATGTATTTTAATATTCAACTTCCTGCAGATCTAAAATGATCTCAAATTTAAAAGTTAAAAGGGAGTGTAGGCCAGATTAAAGAAAAGCAAAACAAAATACAGCCGTCTGCTGCTCACAGGAAACCCACCTAAATCACAGAAACACAAGTAAGCCCACTGAATCAACTGAAAAAGAGAAAACAAGGAAAATGGGAAAAAATATGTCAATCTTCATTTTTAAAAGCTGATAAAACCCTTCTTAACATCAGACAAAGCGGATTTAAAAGATCAAACCATGACAAGAAAATAAGTTGCCAGCTGTGGTGGTGCTCGCCTGTAATCCCAGAACTTTGGGAGGCTGAGGCGGGAGGATCCCTTAGACCAGCCTGGGCAACATAGTGAGACTTGGCCTCTATGAAAAGAAGAGAAAGAGAGAAAATAAGAAGCACACTATAATAATAAAAGAAATAATCTACGTAAAAGATATAACAAATTTATCAGTTATGAGATAAAGAAATAAATATTGGCACCTAAAATAGAGACTGTGTCATATGTGCCACATTTATTAAAATTAACTAAATATCACATCAAAAGAAAGTTTCAAGAATACGTATAACTTCATAGTGAAATCATCTTATAATCCAAAAATAAAAAGACAATCAACATCTCCATTTGTTTAGAATTGTTAAAACTCATTGTGAAATAAATCTCGATCACAATCGCGATCACAAAATATTTGGCACTACACGTGGAGCTACCAGATAGGCTACTGGTGTCCTGTAGCACACAACTCCACCGGATGCAGACATACACTACAGTGTGAGTGGCGCCCCCTAGAGTTCCGTAGAGTGACTTGCATAACCCCACAGCAGCCTTGAGCATCAGTCTCCCACATCAAAACTTCTTCAGATATAACTATGGCTGTGCCAAGAGGAAACTTCATAACACTAAAGGCTTTCATCAAATGAGAAACAAAAATACAAAAGACCAATGAAAATGTGTGGTTGAAAATTAGGTGAACAAAATCTTCCACTGAAGAAGCTAGAACCAGAACGATAAAATAACAAAGACGAGAATTTATTGAAATAAAAGGTAAAGAAAAAATAACTGTTGGGTCTCTCTCCAAGACCAATCACTTTTCTTTTTTTATAAGAAGGCCACGAAAATAGACAATACTTTTTTCTATAAGGCTACTAAAATAGACAACACTTTTCATATCAAGTCATTAGACTTTAGAATGATTCCCATAGAAGACTGAAATAAGTAAGGCAAGAGTGCCTGTTACCACAGCTTCAAGTCAATATTGTCTAACCAACAAAATAAGACCAGAAATAGAATCCAGAAAAGCAAAAGATAAATCTGTATTTACTTTCAGACTATGAATGTCTACAAAGAAGGTTGAAGATAAACTACAGAAAAGCCATTTCAAATAAGGCTATTCAATAGGTTTGCTAAATAAAAAAAGTCAATATAAAAATATTCAATTACACGGATTTTTTTTTTTTTTTGAGATGGAATCTTGCTCTGTCTCCAGGCTGGAGTGCAGTGGCGTGATCGCGGTTCACTGCAACCTCCAACTCCCTGGTTCAAGTGATTCTTCTGCCTCAGCCTCCCAAGGAACTGGGATTACAGGCATGTGCCACCACGCCCAGCTAACTTTTGTATTTTTAGTAGAGATGGGGTTTCACCATGTTGACCAGTATGGTCTCAATCTCCTGACCGCATGATCTGCCCGCCTTGGCCTCCCAAAGTGCTGGGATCACAGGTGTGAGCCATCGCACCTGGTGTCACATGGATATTAATTACAGAAAAGGTTTGCATTATAAAAACCAACTCTATAAAATAGCTAGAATAAATTAGTAACAAGTGATGTACAGTAACTCTGTGGAGAAAAATTGTACGGCTTATTGAAAAGCATCAGAGTACACCTGACTAAAGGAAAGATAAACTATGTTCATGAATGGGAAAGGCTCAATTTTCCCGAGAAAATAATTTTTCTCCAAATTAATCTCTAACTACAATGCAATTTTACTCAAGACCCCAACTAGGTTCTTTGTGAAGCAACAGCAAGCCAAACCTAAAATTTATTTGGCAAAGCAAAAGCCTAGGACTAATTAAGACTATTTTGAAATAAAAGGTAGAGGGACTACTCAACCAGGTATCAAGATTTATTATAAAAATGCTTAAAACATGTGACATTAGCACTAAGATAATCAAATAGGCCAAAGAAACAAAGTAGGAAGTCCAGAAAGAGACCCATATGTATATATATACACACATATATATATATATATATACACACACACAGATATATATATATATATACAGATATATATATATATATATATACAGATATATATATATATGTGAGACTCATATATATACAGATCTTGGGTATTTAAGAGAGATAGATGGCATTAAAAATAGTGGGAAAGACAAGCTATTGAATAAGTAGTATTTAGACAACTACCTTTAAGAAAAATAAAATAAAATAAAAATTAGATCTTTATCTCACACCATATACAAAATTAAGTTCTGACATTAAAGATCCACATACGAAAAGCAAGGCTTTAATACACTTTGAAAAAAACTAAAGAAGAATGTATTTTATGATCTCCAAAGTTGTGAAGGATTTCTTAAAAAAATTTAAAAAGCAAAAATCCTATGGGAAAATATTGATAAACAGGTACTTCAAAGGAACAGATAAAAAGATGTTCAGTATCACTGGTAATTGGAAATACAAATTAAAACAGAATGACAGTAACTAAATTATAGTGCTGATGATGATACTGAAAAACAAAAGCTCTTATTTACTACGGCTACAAATGTAATTTGGTACAGTCACTTTGGAGAACACTTTGACAATTTCTAGAGTTGCAAGTCCAACAATAAAGTGATTACCCAACAGTGTATTACAGAAAGACATGGACAAAAATGTTCTTTTAACATTCTTTGTAATAAAATTCACCCATTGGAGAATGAATCAATAAACTGTGAGGTACATTATATAACAAAATACCATGGATCAGTGAATATCAAAATAGAATCTAAAATACATAACTTAGAGAAAAAAATGGCACATTAAGCTGTTTTAAGTCCTAAAAACCCTATTCTTTTGTAAGATAAGAATAAGTTTCTGTAGCTACCTCTTTGAGAGAGGAATTTCCTTGAAGTTATAATTAGAAATGATACTGTTACAGTATCATGGACCCCAATCCCTTTTGATATGGGCTGTCCTGGACAAATGCCAGCACATGTGGTTATCCAATTTGTCCCATAATTTCTTGTAGCAAGTGACAACAATAACCTTTCTTAAAAAAAAATTCAGAAGAAATTGCTAGCTACTAAACTCTATCCTGACTGTATCAAAAACATAGTAAGAAATTCATGATGACACTTTTATTTTGGTATTCTTAAAATACTTAAAAACACACACAAATTCATGTTTTCATCTCCATTCCTTATTCTTTCACTTCGTTGAGTTTGATGCTAGCAATATTAGGAAAGGGAGAATCTGCTAATAAACTAAGCTAATAATCTGGTAGTAATTTTCAATCAGTTATCAAATTCTGTTCACAATAAATATTTATAAGAAGACAGGAATTTAGATAGCAGATGTTTCTTCACATTAAAAATAAAATCTGGGCCAGGTGTGGTGGCTCACGCCTGTAATCTCAGCACTTTGGGAGGCCAAGGGGGGCGGATCACGTGAGGTCAGGAGTTTGAGACCAGCTTGACCAACATGGCAAAACCCTAAAAATAGATGTATAAAAAATTAGCCAGGTGTGGTGGTGTGCAGGAGAATTGCTTGAACCCAGGAGATGGAGGTTGCAGTGAGCCGAGATTGTACCACTGCACTCCAGCCTGGGTAACAGAGCAAGACTCTGTCTCAAAAAATAAATAAATAAATAAAAATAATAAATAAATAAAATAAAATCTGGCCAGGCACAGTGGCTCATGCCTGTAATCCTAGCACTTTGGGTGGCTGAGGTGGGAGGATTGCTCGAGTCAGGGAGGTTGAGGCTGCAGTAAGCCATCATCACGCCACTGCACTCCAGCCTGAGTAACAGAGTGAGGCCCTGTCTCAATAAAATAAAAATAAAATAAAAAAAGAAAGAAAAGAAAATCCACATAGAGTCAGTAGGCCAGCATAAAAGATTAAATACCCTATAATTTCAGCAGTGCTTCTGACCGTGGTGATAAAAGCTGTGATAATTCTTGAAACCGATAAATAGAAAGCAGCTTGACTGAAGCCATGGCGTGTTGATGAGGGGGGATTATTAAGCATTTCAGAAGGCAGGATTGTTACTCAGCCCTTGTAGTTTCAAGCAAGGTCTAGAAGGATCAGATTTAGAAAGGGTTACCTTCGTCATAAATGACAAGCACTTGTATAGTGCTTTCTGGTCTACATATTTAATGAACGAGAAAAGCAGCAGTGAGTGGTGGAGAAAACCTAGACTTTGATGTCTGAAGGGTGCAAATCTCAGTTCTACTACTTACTAGCTGAGTGATTTTCTATGTGGTTTGACTTCTGCGGTCTCAGGGAAAGACAGTAAAACAGGAATGGCAAATGATATTTTCATCATGGCTTGTTTATGAAGATTAGAAACAATAGGTATAATGTGCCCTGCTGGTACAGGACAGTAAGATGTAGCTATGATCACTGAACATACTAACTGAATATTGCTTTTTAATATGCATTGTATTCCAGTCATGATGGTAAGTGAAATCCATATCTGTGCTCTTTTCTTGTGTGTGTTCAAAAATTTCAGTTCAAATCCTGACTCTACATGACTGTGTACATAGCACTTAACAGAATGAAAACAGAGCTGGCATTCTATTGCTGGACATAAAAACAATGGCAAAATACGATCAATAGAGATTTGTGTAAGAAGCAACAAGAACTCAGGAAGAAACGAGTGTCTGTGAAGTTAGGGAGGACTCCTCAGAGAATTTGACCTTGAAATGAGATATGAAGGATGAACCTCACACAACACCCTGCGAGGTGGGTACTGATGTCTATGTTTTACAGGTGAGGAAGCTGAAGGGAATACTCCTGACATCAGCCTTAGCTTCCTCCTGCCTGTGATTCTGCTTCTGTGTGGTAGAGCCCAGGACTTTGGACTCCAAAGTCTACATCACTGAACTATGAAAATATTTTAAAACATACATAAGGCCAGGTGCCATGGCTCACGCCTGTAATCCCAGCACTTTGGGAGGCTGAGGTGGGTAGATCACGAGGTCAGGAGTTTGAGACCCAGCCTGGCCAACATGGTGAAACCCCATCTCTACTAAAAATACAAAAATTAGCTGGCTGCAGTGGCGTGCACCTGTAGTCCCAGCTACTGGGGAGGCTGAGGCAGGAGAATAGCTTGAACCCAGGAGGCAGAGGTTGCAGTGAGCTAAGATCACGGCACTGCACTCCAGCCTGGGTGACAGAGCGAGACTCCATCTCAAAAAAAACAAAAAAACAAAAACAAACAAACTCCAAACCCCCACCCAAAAAAACCCCAAAAAGCCATACACAAGTCCGTGTTTGAATCTCTTTTCTGTAATCTTCACACTACACTTAGTCCCTTGATTTAGAAGGTAGCAGCAAAACAGAGGAAAGAGTCTGATGTTATTATACGGTTACTATAAACACTTAGGGCGATTGTTTGGTTTAAAATTTGCTAAAGAATAAAGTCATAATAATTTCTCTAAAAGGTTTTAGTTCTCTAATTCCAACAATTCTCTTGAAAGAAATAAGTTATCCAGGATTTTAGTTTCAAAAGATCTAGCCTTTTCTAAGTGAAATCTGCCAACTTTGTATGTTCGAAATAGTTTCTATTTAACCACTAGATTTAGAGCGTGGGTATTAGTAAGCTAAAGAAAAGAATGACAATCGTTTTAGGCAACTGAGCTGAACTGTAGAGCATTTATGATTCTAGCAAATTGGAGGGAAAAAGCTTGAAGAGGCCGGGGGTGTGGCTCATGCCTGTAATCTCCACACTTTGGGAGGCCAGGGTGGGTGGATCACTTGAGGTCAGGAATTCCAGACCAGCCTGGCCAACAAGGCAAAATCCCGTCACTACTAAAAATACAAAAAGAAAAACAAAATTAGCCTGGTGTCGTGGCACGTGCCTGTAATCCCAGCTACTTGGAGGGCTGAGGCAGGAGAATTACCTGAACCTAGGAAGGCGAGGTTGCAGTGAGCAGAGATCGCACCACTACACTCCAGCCTGGGTAACAGAATGAGATTCCGCCCAGCCATTCCACTTTGTCATCATCTAGCGCCTGCATCAACCTAGGAAGAAGACTCATTGTTTATGGTTAGACCTTGGCTCAATTTTGGGATTGCTGATAGATGAATTAAAGTGAAATGGCTTGAGTCTGCTTACTCTGACATATTTCAAAACATCAAGGGTAATAATGATGCCTTTGGTTAGTAGATCAAAGATTTTAACTATGGCTTGGTACCGAATTAATGATCTTTTTCATAGAATCTGTCTACCAAAGATTGTATCTCAGAAGAGGCATTTCCCAATAAACAGTCTTCATTTCTATGACTTCTACTGATATAAATACAGGTGATGTTTTGAGTAATAATCACTCATTAGTACTATGTGCCAGGCATTATGCTAAGTTCTTCCTAATAAACATTGCATGTAACTGTCACAATGATGCTTCAGGTAGATGATTATTATTTCAAGTTTACACATGGAAAAAGTGAGGTGAAACGCATTCCTAAGAATACAACAGAACAGGAATCTGAATTCAAGCCTGCAGTCATTACCATTAGGCCATATCACCTCAATAATAAGAAACTTGTCACGAATGCCTCACTTTTTCCTCACTTCATGCATTCTTCTTCTTCTTCTTCTTCTTTTTTTTTTTATATGTTGGAGACAGATTCTGGCTCTGTTGCCCAGGCGGGAGTGCAGTGGCGCAATCTCGCCTCACTGCAACTTCTGCCTCCCAGGTTCAAGTGATTCACCTGCCTCAGCCTCTCAAGTAGCTGCAATTACAGGCACATGCCACCACCCCCAGCTAATTTTTGTATTTTTAGTAGAGACGGGGTTTTACCAAGTTGGCTAGGCTGGTCTTGAACTCCTGACTTCAGGTGATCCACCCATCTCAACCTCCCAAAGTGCTGGGATTACAGGCGTGAGCCACTCTGCCCGCCCTCATGCATTATTCTTTCAGGCCCGAGTCATAAGACTTCCTTGCCTGTGAATGACAACAACAGATCTTGAATCAGTGACCCTGGCTTGGGGCACCAGCTCTCTCAGATGACTAGCTGTGTGGTCATGAGCTCTCTGGGTCCGGTCACATTTCTATTATAAAATCACTAAACTTTCAATGTTGTGTTATATGTAAAGGATAATGTTATAAGCAGAGGGTACTTGGTAAATAAAAAGTTCTCTACAGAAAACAGAATGGTGGCTGCAGGGGCTCAGCAGTGGGTGAATTGGGGATATACTGTTTCATAAGCCCAGTTTTAATTTTGGAAGACAGGAAGTTCTAGAGACAAATGGGGGTAATAGTTGCAAACAATGTGTGTGAACTTAATGCCACTAAACTACACACTTAAAAATTGTTGCCGGGCATTGTGGCTCACGCCTGTAATCCCAGCACTATGAGAGGCTGAGCTGGGCAGATCACGAGGTCAGGAGTTCAAGACCAGCCTGATCAACATGGTGAAACCCCGTCTCTACTAAAAATTTAAAAATTAGCTGGTGGGGTGGGTGCCTGTAATCCCAGCTACTTGGGAAGCTGAGGCAAGAGAATTGCTTGAACCTGGGAGGTGGAGGTTGCAACGAGCCAGGATCGCGCCATTGCACTCCAGCCTGGGTGACAAAGTGAGACTGTCTCAAAAAAAAATTGTCAAAATGAAAAAAAAATTGTTAAAATGGTAAATTTTATGTTATGTAGATTTTATCACAATTTTAAAAATTAAAAATATAAAGAATCTGCATTAAGAAATTCCTATATAGATGTTATTCATATTACACTTCTATAATAATTATTTTCTCTTATGATAAATAGTACAGAGAAAGGATTCTTTCAGGTGTGCTTTTAGTCCCTATATATACAATCGTGTATTGCTTAATGACAAGGATATATTCTGAGAAGTGCACTGATAGGTGATTTCATTGCCCAATCATCATAGAGTGTACTTACACAAACCTACTCCATTCCCAGGATATGGGGTAAAGCCTATTGCTTCTAGGCTACAAACCTATACAGCATGTCACTGTACTGAATATTGAAGGCAGTTGTAACACAACGGTATTTGTGCATCAAAACATAGAAAAAAGGTATAGTACAAAATTAGCCAGGTGTGGTGGCTCATGCCTGTAATTCCAGCTACTTGGGAGGCTGAGGCAGGGGAATCGCTTGAGCTTGGGAGGCAGAGGTTGCAGTGAGCTGAGATAACACCATTGCACTCCAGCCTGGGCAACAAGAGCAAAACTCTGTCTTAAAAAAATATATAGTAAAAATACAGTCTACGAGATAAAAAATGGCACACCTATATGGAGCGCTTACCAGGAGTGGAGCCTGCAGTACTGGAAGCTGCTATGGGTGAGTGACTGGGTGAGTGACTGAGTGACTGAGCGAGTGAGTAAGTGACTGATGAGTGAGTGAGTGATTGAGTGAGTGAGTGATTGAGTGACAGAGAGAGTGACTGAGTGACGACTGAGTGAGTGACTGAGTGACGACTGAGTGAGTGACTGAGTGACTGACTGGGTGAGTGAGTGACTGAGTGAGTGAGTGACTGAGTGACGACTGAGTGAGTGAGTGACTGAGTGAGTGAGTGACTGAGTGAGTGAGTGACTGACTGAGTGACTGAGTGAGTGACTGAGTGACTGACTGACTGACTGACTGAGTGAGTGAGTGAGTGACTGAGTGACTGAGTGAGTGACTGAGTGAGTGAGTGAGTGAGTGAGTGACTGAGTGAGTGACTGAGTGACTGAGTGAGTGAGTGAGTGACTGAGTGAGTGAGTCTGAGTGAGTGACTGAGTGAGTGAGTGAGTGAATGAATGGGAAGGTAGAGGACATTACTGTAGGTTACTGCAAACTATAAACACTGTACACAGAGGCTACATTAAATTCCTAAAAAGTATTTTTCTCTCTTCAGTAATATATTAACCATAGCTTACTATAACTTTGTTACTTTATAAACTTTTCAATTTCTTTCAGCTTTTTGACTCTTTTGTAATAACACAGCTTAAAACACAAATACATTGTACAGCTATATGAAAATATTCTTTATATGCTTATGCAATAAGCTTTTTTCTATTTTTAAATTTAGTTACTTTTTAACCTTTTTTGGTAAAGATGAAGATGCAAACACACGCATTAGCATCTAAACCTATACAAGGTCAGGATCATCAATATCACTGTCTTCTATCTCCACATCTTGTCCCATTGGAAGGTCTTTAGGGGCAATAATACACATAGAGCTGTCATCTGCTATCACAATGCCTTCTTCTGGATACTTCCAGAGGGACCTGCCTGAGGCTACTTTATGATAAATTTTCTTTTATATACATTGGTACAAAGAGTATGCTCCAAAATAACTACAAAGAGTATAGTGGAGTAAATACTAGGCGATAGGAATTTTCCCCTCCATTATACTCTTATGGGACCACCATCATATATCCAGTCCATCAGTGACCAAAACATCATTATGTAGCTCATGACTGAATAACCAAAATAGGACAAAATGAATATGATCATTCTTGCTGAGAGATTAGGCAGAATTGTCCAATTTGAGTCCAGTATGGCCACTCAGGACACACTGACCTTTATAGGTGGCACAGAGCTCTGTGTACCCAGAGTGAAGTGGAGAGAGTCAAAGAGTGAGTGACCGTAGGAGAGCATCTGCCCTCCAAAGTTCAGAGTACCCAGCATGCAGCATCCACAGCTGAGCCCTAAGGTAGCAAAGGGCAATGTTCATTCCCCACGTTTCTGGGAAATCACTCTTATATATCACGATGAAAATTTTAGATTTAGTTGAAAAGGATGGCCAAGAAATAGCTAGGTCTAATTTTGAGAACAAATGCAAAAGCACTACTTCTGTAATATGGAAATCCATATCTATGCTCCTTTCCTGTGTGCAGAGTCCAAAAATTTCAGTTCAAATCCTGACTCTACATGACTGTGTACAAGTCACTCAACCTCTGTTAGCCTAAACGTTCTTATTCAGAAATCAGACGTGTTTGTACTCAGCAACAGCACATGTTCTTTTCCATGCTGGTGTTCTGGGATTCAGTTCCTCCAGGGCTGAGGCCACATTGGTGCTGTTTAAAATCTGGGTAACTTGGGGAGTGGGTGTTAGGGACAGTGCCCCCCGCTAAGGCTCCTGGAGGTGATCCCATGCGGTTTCCCAGCTCTGAAAGGAGGCATGAAGCCTCTGATTGCTGTGAGATTTATGTAACATGAGGGTTGACGAAGGTTTTCTGATTGATAAAATATAATCAAGGAGAATAGTATGTGTGTGGAACACGCATTCGTTCAGTGAAAACAAGGAACAGAAAGAAAGACAAGAGATGCATGCAGGACTGCTGATGGCACGGCATGTTTCGGACTCTTCGCTTGCTGTGCCACGCCTTATTCACAACAGTGTCCTGGGGATCCAAAGTGCAGTTCTGTGTCATAGGAGTTTCCTTCTCTTTGGGAAGACTATATACTGCCAGTTCCAGCCTGGCGCAGTGGCTCACACCTGCAATCCCAGCACTTTGGGAGGCCGAGGCAGGCAGATCATTTGAGGTCAGGAGTTTGAAACCAGCTTGGGCAACATGGTGAAACCCTGTCTCTACTAAAAATACAAAAATTAGCTGGGGGTGGTGGTAGGCACCTGTAATCCCAGCTACTCAGGAGGCTGAGGCAGGAGAATCACTCAAACACAAGAGGTGGAGGTTGCGGTGAGCAGAAATCGCACCATTGCATTCCAGCCTGGGTGACGGAGCGAGACTCCATCTCAAAAAAAAGACTGTATGTTGTCATTTCATAGCTTGCCTACTACAATGGTTCTGCACAGTGGGCACTCAATGTATTTTGTGCGATTTAATGTTTCAGTACTGATGAGAGGCCTTTTACTTTTCTCTTTCTTCTTGTCTCCTGGCTTTGGATCGGTCTGTTTGAAATTTAACCTTCTTAACCAAACACAGCCACAACTCAAGATAAGACTCATCAGATTTTTATCAGTAAACTAGAAAGAAGATCTAATGCAAGACTCAGATGTGAGTCACTGATGGGCTCCATTGTAGAATAGACCTGAGGCCCTGGGGTGCCCAGAGTCCACCAGTGCGCAGTATCTGGGCTGACCGCATTAACCAACTACCCTCTTCTGAGCTGGCTCTAAGCCAGCCACTCTATTCTGAGATTTGAACAGAGCAGGTGACACTGCTAGAGCAGTAAGAAACATCAACCAAAAGCACATGGCATTCTCTCTTGATTTTTCTGGCTGGTTATTCCTAGCTTGTCCGGCCAATATGTCTCTGAAAAATCATCTCACTAAACAGCAGTAGTTAAGCAAAATGACAATATTAGCATTAACAGCTAAAATATGATAAATATTTTTAGGCATAAGGTATTCAGAAATATGCTTAAATAAATGCTATTTAGGCAATTATATTCTTGTGCCAGCAAATAACAAATGATAATCACTTCTTCCATGGCTGTAAGTACGTATTGATTAAGCTCAAAGTTAGAACTCCAAAATGAATTATATCTGGTCATTGCTAAACTGCTTTGCTCACTGGAAGAAAAAAAAATCCACAACACCTATTATACTGCATTTAATTAAGACAAGCATCAACTTTATGTGCCATTATTTGTTTCTGCCAAATCTCTATGGTGTAAATATTGAACAGTGGCATCTCCTGAATGCTAATCAATCCTTTCTGAATTTCAAATGATTACATAAATTTTAGGAAATGCTTATTTGCCTGCATTACCCTCAGCTGCATATATATCAGCAAGGCATTAGTATGAAGATATGTGCAGTTATTTGACAAGTGTCTAGTGAGTGTTTTTCTAAATTAGAATATCACATATGAAAAGGTAAAAACTGGGAATGAATGCTAATTGTAAGAAAAACCCTGGGATTTTTCTTTTGCTTATCTGACTTCATGAAGAACAATTTAACCAATGCTCTTGGGTAAAAATGTGAGGTAAATGGTCTGCTTCACTAGGCTTTGTAGTCTGGCCATAGCAGTGTGTGGGGGTGAGTGTGTAATGATATTTAGAGGAAGCCAGCAATAAAGCAACTATTGTGACCAGCTTCAGGAAGGAGAATTGCCACATAATAGGAAGATTAGGTTTTGCTGTTTCAAAACCAACTTTTACGCAGCTACCAAGTAGAAAGAATTTTATGACATTTAGACTATCATGCTTATTTCAGAATTAATAGGCATACATTTTGATGCACAATTGGAATTTTTTTTTACTAGTTTCCACCCTTCCGAAGCTCTTACAGCACTTGCAGTGACTTGGCAGTCAACTAAGGGATAAGAACAGGCATTCCTATTTCACTTTCTAGAATAGCTGCAGATTTCCCATGCAGTGAACGGCACGCTTGGTACTGTCATCTTCTGACGTACAGTGAATGAATCGTTCATCTTGCTTTAGGCACTGCAAACACAATTTAATCAGTGATCGGATTTCTCTGTTGGATTTGTTTTCACTTGTTTGTTTATTTTCTTCCTAGTTAGTTCCTGCAAGCAGATCTCTGTTGGATTTGCAAGCTTCCTTTATTAACCGGATGTAATGAGGCAGAAAAGCAAAAGGGGGATTCATTTTTCCCTTTGTTTTAGTTGCTTTACTTATTAATAGATTTGGGCTCTCTTTTTCACCTCCCACACCATAGGAACACCTAGTTTGGTGGCAGAAAAACGAAAACACCACACACAAACTCAACAAGTTGCTGCGCCTCTTCTGGAGAAGTGGGCAGAAGTACCCCCTTTTTGTAAGCCTTTTGCATTCTATTCTGCAAAATTGTGTCTACAGTATTTCCGGGCTCCTCCAGAAGTGATGAGGGAAGGGAGCACTCGGACATCCACGGTGCCCCCATGCGCGTCCTTTCTGAGGAGTTCATCGCTTAGGAAAGGCAAAACGCACGCGTCCTGAGCACAGCCCAGGCCAGAACTTTCCTTTTTCAAAAAGACAACCCCACCACTGGCCCGTCATCAGGTGAAGAAAACTGTTTTCTCTCCACAGGAGGTGTCAGAAAAATCCCTTCATGATTTGCACCGCCATGCCACGCTACCATCAGGAGTCGGATTAGCTGATGGAACTGCAGTTGAAGCAACCGGTTCCCACCCTCCACTGCGCGATTAGAACATCCTTGCCAGGGCAGCAAAAACTGAGCAGTGAGAGTGAAGAGGCTGTGGACAGTGAAGTCTTTTCCTTTTGTAGGAGGGCACATGCCAAGCTTGCTGGTAGCTTCAGAATAGTACTTCCCATCGAACAAAAAAGAACGGTCCTCTTTTAAAGAAAAATGTAATAGACAAGCAGAAAGAGGTTCTGGCTGAAGTGCCGTGGTTTTCTGGGCCATGTTAACACAGGAGCCTTTCGTATGCCTCACTTAATGGCTGAATGTTTACTATTTCTACGGATCTCTGCTGTCTCTTGTTAAATGAGATGTGAGATCAATGGTTGCTCTGCAATTCTGTGCTTACTTCTTATAAAGCTTTCGTTTTCAAATGAAGGGTGAGTGTGTATGTGTGTAGGTGCATAATACATACAGAGAGAGAGGGAGAGAGAGGGAGTCTCAAAAGTGATGAGACAGAGTTCCTATATATGATGCCTTGTGCTGGAGTTGTAAGCTCTGTGCAGGGCTCCTGACTGGCCTTGGGGGATACTGGGCCAGGCTGCCTATTTGCATTTTGCCTTACCAACCACTCTGTGGGGAGCTTTGACAGCAAACCTCTGCCAGGTTCTGATATTGAATGCCAGAGGACAAATGGCACACACTTCCGTAAAGGGAAAAGAAGCATTAGATCTTTCTTTAAATGTCAAAGCAGAAGAAATAATGTACAAAATTTAAATAAGAAAAAATTCCTACATCAGAAACTAAAGACAACGGGAAAACTAACCACTGCAAATGAATATCCTGACCCAAAAGACTGAACTCATCCACGTCTTTCAGCTATTAAACATGCTGTTTCCTATTAACAATGTCAGTGTCACACTGCAAGAGCAGAATTATGACTGAGCCCTTCAGGAAAGTGGACGGCTCTACTTGAAAACAGATTACAAACTTAACACACTCCTCTCTGCCTGCCCACCACCCCCACCCACCCTGCCCTGCCCCAAGGAGCTTGTCCATCTAAACTTTAGAGATGCAACTAGGTACTTTAGGATTTTTAATGCCAGTGACTGCTAGAGGGGAAAAGAATGACTATTTGTTTTGTTACTATTTTTCCTTTTGCCACACGAACAATTAAAATACACCCTAAAATAGACATATATGTAATGAAAACTATGATCATTTAGCTTTCCTAATGTCTAATGAATGGTCCAAAAAAAGGTTACACCTAAGAGGTAGTAATCAGCTACAAGGAGGAAGTCTTTAAGAAAGAGGTAGCAGCCGGGCGTGGTGGCTCATGCCTGTAATCCCAGTTCTATGGGAGGCTGAGACAGGCAGATTATGAGGTCAGGAGTTCGAGACCAGCCTGGCCAATATGGTGAAACCCCATCTCTATTAAAAATACAAAAATTTGTCGGGCTTGCTGGTGCGAGCCTGTAGTCCAGCTACGAGGGAGGCTGAGGCAGAAGAATCTCTTGAACCCAGGAGGCAGAGGTTGCAGTGAGCCAAGTTCGCGCCACTGTACTCCAGCCTGGGCAACAGAGCAAGACTCCATCTCAAATAAATAAATAAATAAATAAAAAGAGAGAAGAGAGAGAAAAAAGAAAGAGGCACCAAAGCCGTGAGGCAAATGCATTCTGGTAGTTTGCTGAAGCTCTGAAACCCAGAGTTCACGTAGAGAAAAACAAAACTTACTATACGTAGTTGACCCTTGTACAGCACAGGTTTGAAGGCGGACTTTTTTCAATCAAACACAGATGAGAACACAGTATTCACAGACATGAAACCCGCCTATATGGAGGACCGATGTTTTGTACACTCAGGTTCTGCAGGGCTGACGGCGGGACTTGAATGTGTGCAGATTTTGGTATACACAGGGGTCCTGGAACCAGTCCCCTGCGTATACTGAGGGATGACTGTATTTAGAAACTGAGTAAATTGAGAGCTATATAGTATATTCAATAAAAAAACTGGAAGTTCAGGTAAAGTATTTCCCTGCTTTTACCAATATAGGTTGCTTTTCTTTTTGATCCACTTTCTTCAGATGATTGTCCCAATTTCTTACATCATTTTGCCCTAATAAAGAAAGTGTCTTAATAAGCACAGTCCTCCCTTGGCATACAAGGGGGATCAGTTCCAGGACCCCTGCCTATACCAAAGTCTGCAAATACTCAAGTCCTGCCATCTATCCCATGAAACCTTCAGATCGGAAAAGTCGGCGCTCTCTATATGGGGATTTTGCATCTGATGGATACTGGATTTTGGACCAGCATTTGTACACAGAACCTGCAGATACCGAGGGCTGACAGTATTTATTGAAAAGAAAAAAAAAACCTTCTAGCAGAAGTGGACCCACACAGTTCAGACCTGTGTCTTCAAAGGTCTACTTTACATCATATTTTTAATATGCTGATTGATGAGATCAAACGTCTCCGAAAAGGAAAGTAGGCTGAATCAGAAACATTACTGACTGGCATTTGGGGTTATTAGTTCGAGACCTGGATCTGAGGAGCCTAAAATGTTGGATCATCTAGTTTTGTTTTTCTAGTTACAAAACTGGAGGGGAATGTTCTCTTAGTTCTCTTCATTCTGTAAGGGAGAAACTAAGTGATTTATTCATCTGAGGACATTTTATTATTAACATTACCAAAGAAAAGCGTTACCACCACTTCCTTCTACAGCTCATTTTGTGTTTGACACTTTTAGTGTTAAAACTTCAAATAGAACCTAAATGCTGATCATCAGTAATTAATTTTATTTATTATTTTATTTGCAAAGAAGAGGGACTTAGTTTAGTCTCTATATTACTTGTACTAATCCCCTTCATCGGCCAGGCTTGTGGCAGGCAGACCACTTGAGGTCAGGAGTTCAAGACCAGCCTGGGCAACATAGCAAGACCCCATCTGTACTAAAAATTAACAACAACAACAACAAGAAATCCACTTAATAATGTGAAGACTTATCTCTCTACTTTCTAAAGGGGAAAAATAGATGCCAAATCTGCTAATAGTTATCCACGGGATCTATTCTCTAGCCTCTCTTTCTTCAAATTTTGTGCTTGCATTTTTTAAATGAATTTTTTTCAATTCCCATTATTTTTTCCTTTTTAATCTAGAAGTTGGGAAGAAAGGCATTCTTCCATTCATGAATGCAGTAAATATTTATTAAAAGCCTATATATGCCAGGCAGTACATGAGGAGTAAAACATACACTGTTTTCATGGACCTTACAGTTTATTAATTTGACAGATAAAAGACCTTTGCTTCACTAGGAAAACCAGAACTTTCACTTAACACATACAAAATAAAAGAATAAAAAAAAGAAAAGAAAACCAGAACGACCATCGAGCCCTGCCTGCCGCCTTGTTCAGTGTCAGACTTGCATGGTTTAAAGTAGCCACAACAAACAGAAAAATGTTCTGCTCTGCCTTAGAAATACTGGTTTTTTTCCTTCCAAATTGTGATTTTAAAGGTCTTTCAAGGGAGGGCCAGACGTTGTGACTCATGGCTGCAATCCCAGCACTTTGAGAGACCAAGGAGGGAGGATTGCTTGAGGCCAGGAGTTTGAGACCAGCCTGGGCAACATAGTGAGACCCCGTCTCTACAAAAAAATTAAAAAATTAGCTGGGCATGGGTGTGACCTGTAGTCCCAGCTACTCAGGAGGCTGAGGTGAGAGGATCATTTGAGCCTAGGAGTTAGAAGCTGCAGAGAGTTACAATCGTGCCACTACACTCCAGCCTGGACAACAGAGCAGGACTCTGTCTCTAAAAATAAGAAGAAGAATAAATAATAAAAAAGTTCTTTCAAGCCCTGAAGGTCTTACCCATCCATTTTGGAAAATCCCTTCCAACTTGTGATCAAGTCACATTGTTTATTAATAAATAATATTGTTTATTCTAGGACATTTCAATAATTGCTTAGATGACCTTTTCTATTTAAAATAATGTTCGTAATTTTTTTTAAGAGAAAGGAATCATGACTAGACACTACAGAATGCCTGAACTGAACCTGTGGATGAAAAAAGCAACTCCTCAATCAGTTTCGTTCTTGAATTATGCCCGTTGCTTCTCTGCAGGTGAGGATCAGGTGACCGTCTGGAGGACATTTAGCAGGCGGTAGCTTTTCTGTCTGGACCAGTTGAGTCATTCCCTGAGTCAACCACAACCCCTCTTCCCTGGGGTGTTTGTCTCCATGAGGACAAAGCTTACCTGGCGTGTGTTATAGTATAATCAAATGCCGCATTCAAAATTTGGAAATTTAGTATGAAGCAAAGAGCTATCATGATGAGCAAAGATAATATGTTCTCCATTCATTTTATTGGAAACAGGATTTATCAATGCCAAGAAAGAATTGTACCACATTGTCTTAATTACTATTACCTAACATGGGCTGAAAGCCTATCATCTTGCATTTGTTTGGAACACAAATGCATTTGCCACCTGGTTTTAGCCAGTAATAGTCTTTCTAATCGTTCTTCAAGTTAGCTTTCCCAAAGAGCTTATAAATAAACATCTCCCCTCCTAAACTGGGAGAATGTAAATTGATAACAGAAAAAAATTTAATTTTGAGGAGATATTTATTAGAGAGTTCTTTGCAAAAACTGGTCTCAGAAAAATAACCTGTATTTGAATATGGCTTTTAGCTAAACTACCTCCTATTACCTATCACAAGTTGCTTTGGTAAAAGCTTTGCTTTAAGTTTCAAACTATTTGTTTATTTGTATTTGTTAATTTTCTAAGACAGGATCTTAATCTGTCACCCAGGCTGGAGGGCAGTAGTATGACCTTGGCTCCCTGCAGCCTTGACACCCCCAGGCTCAAGTGATCCTCCTACCTCATCCTCCCAAGTAGCTGAAACCACAGGTGTGCGCCACCACACTTGATTAATTATTTTATAGAGATGGGGTCTCTCTGTGTTGCCCAGGCTAGCCTCAAACCCCTGGGGCTCAATCAATTCTCTCACCTTGGCCTCCCAAAGTGCTGAAATTACAGGTGTGAGCCACCATACCGGGCCCATTTATTTATTTTTATCAGTAAACATTTTTTAAGTCCCAACTATGTACCAAGCAATATGCTAGAAATGTAAAGAAAACAGTATAACTAACAACTAATAGAGATTGGGCCTATAGAATCTATTATGTTATACACAGAGAAACCTGCTGAGAGGGCATTTTTGACTTTTATTTCCTTTCTTGATCAACTTACTTAACTGATGTCTGCTCATGGATAAAATCTGAGGGGGGAAAGTCAGACAGCAAACCAGAAGGATTTGAGTCCACTGTACTTTTCTTTTGAGTCCTGTCATGAACTTTTTGTGTCATCAATAATAAACTTTAGTGAAGAATGACTTTCAGATTAGAAAGTGGATGACTGCTATTGGGACCTGCTTTGACTCAACTAATCAGTGACTGTTCCTGTAGATGTTTCTATTCCAGCTAGACGTCCAGAAACCCTAAACTCGCTGTGGACCTTTCCCTCTCAACTCTGTCACATTTTGTGGCTTGAAACCTGTAACTCATTTGTATTTCTCATCTCAGTCCAACCACATGGAGTATTAAAGCCACCTCTAAAAATAATAAAATAAATCACAGCATGCCAGGAACAAAAGCAAAAAAATATATATAAATAAAATAAAGATAAAACCTCTGAACACTGTCCCTGGTTCAGTCCACTTTCCACGCTGCTACCAGAAAGGCCAACCAACTTAAGCTACTCACCGCATCCCCGTCCCCTTAAGAACACTGCTATACTTCCTAATTGCCTATAGAGTGGAAACCATGGCGCCTACTTCTTCCTGTCACTGTAGCTCCAGTGCCTACTTCAGTGCCAGACACACAGCAAGCACTCAATGGGCATGTGCTGAATGCATCTAAGGCTTTCACATCCACGTCCACTCTCCTGCCTATGTCTCCAGCTGTATCTGCTGCTTCCCTCAACCCATATCCATCAACTAACAGTTCCCCAAACTCATTTTGCTCTCTTGCCTTTAAGCTTTCATACTGGCCTTGCTTCTAGCTTGGAATGCTGCACCTGCTTGGGACCACACCCACGTTCTCTCACCAAACCTAATTGGGAAACACAGTTTCATCTCTCAAAGGAGAATACTGCTGCAGTCACCTCTCGGCACAGTCCCTGGCCTCTGACCAGTCCACAAAATCTTCATTTTCCTCCAGGACGAAAGAGGCTCAGGGCTGGGCTGAGATAAAACCATAGCAGGTTTCAGACTCAGGGGACTCGAGGCTCAGGAGGAGGGTCTAGGACAGCAGGTACTGGCTTAGGACTTGGCCTTAATTTTCAAGGGTGACGCTGCTATGATTTCATCCTTAATCACAGGTAAAGTTGACATTTAGGGCTAGCTGAGACACCTAAAGTTAATTATCTATATGCTTCAGTTAAGTTGAAATTTAAAAAATTGATTAGCCGCTGTTTCTGTGGAGTAAAATGTTTTTTCCACTCATAAATTAGAAATTACTTGAATTTTACTGCTGATTACTTTTCTCCTGCTTCTCTAAAAAAAAAAAAAAGGGGGCTTGGCTGGGCATGGTGGCTCCTGCCTATAATCCCAGCACTTTGGGAAGCCGAGGAGGGTGGATCACCTGTTGGTTCAAGACCAGCCTGACCAACATGGAGAAACCCGGTCTCTACTAAAAATACAAAAATTAGCTGGGCATGGTGGCGCATGCCTGTAATCCCAGCTACTTGGGAGGCTGAGGCAGGAGAATCCCTTGAACCTGGGAGGCGGAAGTTGTGGTGAGCGGAGATCATGCTACTGCATTCCAGCCTGGGCAGCAAGAGCAAAACAGCTTCTCAAAAAAAAAAAAAACAAAAAAACCAATAAAATAAAATTTATAAAAAAGGCAGGCTCTTGGCCAGAATTGTATTTACCTTTGATCTGAAAGCCATGCTTTCCTTTCTTCCTTAAGCAACAAATAGACATGGATTTAACGGACATTTAGGGCAGCTATTCACTGGTGCACTGAGCTCCTGAAACGATCGAAGTGTTCATTGAACAGCAGAGTGTGTGACTGAAGTTCTGGTAAATACACGGTCCAGTTGTTCAGGAAGATAACGTTTGAGGCTCAAAGGTTGAAAACGTCTCCAATCTAGCCCAGCCCCCCTCCCCCATAGTATTAGCAGAAAATATAATCATTTTGGAAAATGATGAAGGAAAGATAAAAGTGCTGAAAACTAAAGATGGCGCATGGTTAATGTGTACATCTTCAAATGTAATACATTTCTTCAACTAATTTAAAATACCATTGAAGTGAGATGACTCTCTCTAAATATTTTATCACTAAGACGCTATATGATTTCTTACCCATATATTACCACATTTTCCATTTAATTACTGATCAAATGTTCTAGTTTAAAGACGAAGCTCTTACCATAAACCAGAATAGTCTGTGCAATGACAGCATGCAGCCCTATGCTTGCTATCTTCCTTTCTTAACATTCTAAAAACTGTTCTCGGGTAAAAGACGCAGACTTACTAGAACAGAACTTCCCTTTTTATTGTGTTAATACAGAAACCACAGAGGATCCAGTGCTGGCATTGTAAACCTTTGAACACTACATCTATGAAATTCTGTTGTCTGTTTAAATTTTCAGTAACATTTCTTTTTGCTATATTTATCACATTTTCCAAAATATGAAAATGCTCTTTTTATTTTAAATGTTGACTGTACGTGAAAAATGAACTCTGGTTCTATTACTTCAAACTACTCCTTTATTAGCAACAGTTGTGCAGTCCTGTCAAGAAGAATTTTACAAAGTAAAGTACCAAATTTGGAGACTAGACACATCTGTTTTACTTTGCAGTTTGTTTTATTGTTTTATTCCTCAGAATATGAATTCACAACTATCTTATAACTGAAGACTAAAGAAAAAGCATATGTTGGTGAATCTGATTTCTGCATTTTTTTCATTCAGGGAAAGTTGCCTCCCTCAGCTGTCTGCCAATAAGTAATAAATGGACTTGGCAAAAAGTTTATTTAAGTTGGCTTTATTAAGCTAACAAAATACAGAAATCAAGTAAGGGACAGGCAGGAAAATCTGTTCCTTTGAAGTCAATAAAAATCCATCTCCTTAATCCTTTTTTTATTCCAAGCAGTGGTGATTTTTCTCAACTGACTCACTGAGAACCTTGATTTAGCTAATCTGTCTTGCTTAGTTATCTTTCTTTTCCAAAGCTTTCCTAAGGAAGCATCTTTTCCCCTTGACAACTGTCATCTTTTATACTTGCACAGTAGTGCATCTGGTTATAAACAGTCTCCAGTTAATCCCGATAGAGATTTAAATACAGGTTTTTAATTATGATTCATATTTTAGAAGAATAAAAACAGAAGCAAGTATCAAGGGGAAACAAAAGACACATAGAAATTATCAATGGTAGAAAGATGGCTACAATTTGATACCACACATCTTTCCTAAGCTGTCTGCTTTAAACCTTTGTCATAGCTTTATTCGATTATTGCTTATCTGTACATTATCGAAGAAAAACCAGGACTCATTTGAATGAGTCAATTGAATAACTCATTTTCCATTCCCCAACCTACCCCTACTAAAGGGCTATGTGTCATGCAGAAATACACATGAAAATACATTCATGTTTGAAGATTTCATAATTGAAAGGAAGGGCTTTATATTGCTAGAAAAAAAATACATAGACCACAAGATAGTTGAACTTCAGCATCATTTAGCAATCACTGGTTGCGCATAGCATGAGAAAAGGATTTCTTACCTAAACTAAAGAGCACCAAGAATTTCAGACATACAAACTCTCGTTGATCAAACTGGAGAGAACGCAGCTTTGCCACTAACTCCTGTGCGTGACTCATAAGGTTGTTGAGGGTGGCCCCGGCTTGTGATGCTATCATGGAATAGTCCACCTGCAATACAGAAACACAGTTTTAAGAACTATCAGAATCAGCAATGTATATTTCACTTGTGATTGTTAAGAACTATGGGTAAAATCAGATTGCAATATAGGCTTTTTAAGTATAATTGAGATGGGGGTCTCACTATGTTGACCAGACGGGTCTTGAACTCCTGAAGTGAATTGATCCTCTGACCTTGGCCTCCCAAAGGGCTGGAATTGCAGGCCTGAGCCACCATGCCTGGCCACAATACGGACTGATAACAGAAGAGATGTTCCCCATGAAAGTAGTTTGAGGCATATTCCATTATTCTAAAATGCATCAGAATTATTATTTCTGATAAATATAATCACTTTCGATAAGCTTTGTAGGAAACAGATTTTGGCTACCAAAATTTTTCAAGCATATATGCCTTTTATATTATGAAATTACATCATTACTTAAGATAAAAAATTTTAACTCTCATGAATAAGTTGAAAGAAACATACTGTCCATAAAAAGTGAATCCGGAAGAGTATTCCATGTATATACAATGATATTAACTAGTGCATAAGGAAAATAAAGGCAGATGCATTTCTACTTGTATTGTGAGACTACATTTTAAAGTCATCATGGTTCCAGACTGCATGTTTGTGGATGATGAAAGAATCACATTGAAATTATTCTTTATAGAACAGCAGAAGTGTTCATTTAAAAATGTAAAATAAATACAAATAATTATTTTTTTTAGTTTTCTTTCCCAAAAAGCATGACATAAAACTGCTGTTCTCAGATGATTACATTAGATTACATCAGATTAATGTGTTTCTCTCTAAACACAGCAATAACTTTATTTAGGAGAATAATTCTGTTATCTGGAAACAAAAAAAGAAAAGGCTTATTTCCCTTTTCATTAAAAAAAAAAAAAAAAAAGTGCTGGCCGGGGGCAGTGGCTAACCCCTGTAATCCTAGCACTTTGGGAGGCCGAGGTAGGTGGGTCCCTTGAGGTCAGGGGTTTGAGACCAGCCTGGCCAACATGGTGAAACACTGTCTCTACTAAAAATACAAAAATTAGCCGGGCATGATGGCACGTGCCTGTAATCCCAGCTACTGGAGAGGCTGACACAGGAGAATTGCTTGAACCCGGGAGATGGAGGTTGCAGGGAGCCAAGATGGTGCCATTGCACTCCAGCCTGGGCAAAGAAGCGAGACTCTGTCTCAAAAAAAAAAAAAAAAGTGTTGCTAGGCTCCAATCTTAGATATTCGTGGGGACATATGAAGTTCAATTTATAATAAGTTAAGACGTTGGGATGGCTGTCAGTGATAGCACCGGCTTTGCTGTTGCGATTACAGCATAATGGGAAAGCCCGGTTGGTATTTGACGCTCCCATTGTTTTTTTTACTGGAGAGCTCTCAGGCAACCAGATACTCTTTTAGGTGCATTTAATATTTGCAGCAGCAGCAAATTTGTCTGGGAGGCAAGTCCTCATCTGCCACTCACCCAGAGCAGACTGTATTAAATTTTTATATTTATTGACATTTCATTACCATAATTGACTGTACTTGCTTCTCTAGGAGAAGGCACAGGGCTGCCTCCTAAGCAGGAGAACTAGTCCCTTGAGTCGAATTTGCAATTAAAAACAAGGCAGAATGGATTTTTTTTATTGTGTAAATATGATGAGTTGAATTTTCAGCTTTAACTAGAGAATACTGGGTGTACAGAAACCTTTTTCAAGAGTGAGAAAAATTACGAGTCAGTGGAAAGATGACCCCCAAAGGTGTCAATCAGTTTATACAGAGTCAACTGTGCATGAAAAAGCCACAGTTAATGTGTGATGGAGGAAAGCTCTTGCATCATGTACAGCACTGTCTACCTGCTTTATCCAGGTGCTGGCATCGATGCACTAAATTTAAACATCAAGGGTGGTAATAACTCCGTGGTTTCTGTTTCAGATTGTGTGAAAGAAGGGTCAGTATATGGACAACCTGAACCCTGAGCTGGAAGGAGACAGGACAAGCTGTTGAACTCTGCGGAGCACGTTGGGATTCTTTGCAGAGCACACAAAGTGATGTCTCAACTACCATTTTGCCAGTTCTCTTACAGGAGAACTTTTTACTTCAAGGGAAGTCTTTACTTTAAAAAGGTGCCTGTGCTATAAATTCTTTAAAAACTGCACATGGTCAACTACTTCAGATAATAATAATACAAATTTTACTGAGACTAATGGGATAGATGAGTGAATGAGAACAGGAAGGCCTGATGGGGCAGCAGCGGTGGCAGAAGCCTGAGAGTAGATAAGAGACCTGAGCCAATGCTGCCTCTTACAAACGAAGAGCCTTGGGCAAGTACGTATAAATCTCCATCCCTTGGTGTCCTCATCTTTAAATAAGGCAGTTAAGTTAGGTGATAACAGTAAGGTACCTCCCACTTCTGTGATTATCAAGAAATAATCATAGATGGGACAAAACTATCAATTTAAGCTTGGAATCAATGGAATATATTGCAGCTCTGGCTTGATATCTACACAACGCATTTTAGTAAAACTCACTAGTTAAGATCTGGGCACAGTGGCTCACACCTGTAATCCCAGCACTTTGGGAGGCCAAGGCAGGTGGATCATCTGAGGTCGGGAGTTCAAGACTAGCCTGGCCAACGCGGTGAAACCCCATCTCTACTAAAAATACAAAAATTAGCTGGGTGTGGTAGTACATGCCTGTAATCCCAGCTACTTGGGAGGCTGGGGCAGAAGAATTGCTGGAACCCGGGAGGCAGAGGTTGCAGTGAGCTGAGATCACACCACTGCACTCCAGCCTGGGTGACAGAGTGAGACTCTGTCTCAAAAAAAACAAAAGAAAGAAAAGAAAAGAAATCACTAGTTAAGGCCTGAACCAGGAAGACCATACTAAAATGAAACACATATATGTTGGTATGAATTTTCCATTATTAAGATGGAGTTAATGAAATATTAATGTGTATAGTTCTAACAGGTGTATAATAAGTTCAAATACTAGAATTTCATACTTGAAAATGTAGTACACTATAACAGAAAGGAATCTAATTTGTTTCATATGATTATATATTTAGTGAGAGGCCTTTAGTGAGATGGACCTCAAAAAAAATCAATTGGCTTACCAACAACTTTATAGCTATACATTTATTTACATGCTAATTTGAAAGCTCAAACATGCTTATTAAATGGGGGCTTAGAAAACATTTCTTTCAAGGATAATTTATCAAATTGCACAGCTCTGAAGAAGGATGGGTGATTTATTCTTGAGACAGCATACAGATCTCCAACTTCCTTACATTTTATTACAAACATAATTATATGTTCATTGTTGAATACAGAGTTTGTGCTCATTTCAGGAGCAGCTGGCCTTGTCTTTTATGTACTTAGTAAAATTAATTTATTGCTCTCTTACGTGCAATCTTTGTGTCATTAAATTCAAGGGAGATATTGAAGAAATACTCTAAACTGATGTCCCCTTTGGATAAATTTCACTCATCGTGAAAGTAGAAACAGTTTTAGCTAAATTGCTTTTAATTCTAATCACTGAAATTTTGATGACTTGTATATTGTAAGATGCCTGTCATTTTAATATGATACACAGTAATAGAAGATGATAAGTTGCCAGTAGACCTTTCCCTTAGGATGATGTTACAGTGGCTGTTAATTAGCTACAGTATGCAAATACTAAAACCTGACCCCACTTCGAAGTACATTATTATTTTATACATACATAGATATATGTGTGCATATGTGCGTGTATAGTTTTTGAAATACTGGATAGGAAAGAATTCTTTTCATAACTATAAGTTGCTACTATATAGAATATTTGAAGTGCTTAATATTACTGATAATCATAATTTCCTTTTTACTTAAAAAGGCTCTTTAATATACCTTTATGCAGATGCCTGATTCAAAGACACAATTAAAACGTAATAGGTAACTTCAGGGTTAAGCGAAACACTGAATTCTCAGTGGGCTGCTCTTTGCAGTGGAACTATTTTAGTTTCTCTAGTTCTGAATGAACTATGAACAGATTCAATTCTGCAAACATTTTGTGAGCAAGCTTGTGAGCCACTGGGCTTAAGAGAAAGGCTGTGCTATTTTATTTATCTTTTTTCTCTTTTCAAGCTCCAGGGAGCAGTTTCCTGGTCAGTCCCTCATTTTTTAAAATCCAGGCTAGTCTTTTTCTTCCTCCTCTACTATGACAAATTAGCCATGTTATTTACAGTGAGCTGTATTTAGTAAGAAAAAGCCAGAAGACCAGGCTATGGAGCACCTGGGGTCTTGCATTTCTCTGTTTGTCCAAAGGGTCACTATAAAGCAATGTGTACACATGACATACATGCTTTCAACATGGTAGAAAAATCACTGTCTGGCGTTCCCTTTGTGTTGGGACTTTGTTCTTGATATTGTGGACTAAGGCATACTTAATATTCCTATTTGCTAATCTCAAAATACTCAGTGTTAACATTTTCATTTATTCCAGAAGTAAACATTTTCTCAACAGGGCAGTTGGGAAAATACTGGAAGTGAAACTGGACATCTATAATGATTGAATTGGGAATATTGTATTTCTTCTGGCTGAGCCTGGAAAAGGTGGTGAGTTTAGTTAAAGTTTCATCCAGTAATTGCTTGCCACTGCTCTTCTGACCTAGAAGGACTTTAAGCAATGGTGTCTTCCTCAACTTGCAAAGGAGTACAATCAAATATCCTCACTTTAGGGCTAAGGCACTTCCTTATAGAAGCTGAATCATCTAGACAGCTTTGAACACCCATCTTGTTCTCTTTGTACTTCCTCCTCTGAAATTTCCCCACACTTTCTCTGACCCTGTGCAATGGGGCTTACCTGTGAAAGTACACAGTGAAAAGCACTATGCAAAGGGCAGTCATTACGGTCATTGATTTGGTGGATGAATTATGTCTCTTATCACTATTGGCTGCAGGGCTGTGTCTAATTTTTTTCCCCTTACATCTTTGATCTCCCTTCATTTATCAAGCCATCAGAAGCATTTGTTTTAAACTAAGTAAAAAAAATGCACTTATCTCCTACAGGTGAGTACTAAGTTGCCTTTAGGGGAATTTTGCATGCTGTATAGGAGTAATACCATTTACTTTTCCCCCATGATATTAACAACATGGCCTTAATATGGTGCTTCATGGAAACATACTTCTAGTAGTGTTTTAAAGTTCACCTTCCACACATATCCATGATAGTAGGTCAATATGTCTCTGGGGCAGGTGAGTTATTTTATTCAGAAAAATGAGAAAAAATCCTAATTTAAGATATATGTTTTCTCCAAAGATTGGAAGAGAATTCAACAAAAACAGTTGATTGAGTGATGGCATTATCACTGAATTTTTTCTTTTTACTTTTTTCTTAATATTGAAATAATTTTTTAACACTAAGCAATAATCACATTAAAATTGCTTGTGAATAACTTAAATTTACTGTAACAATGTGCTTGCAGTGCCATATAGAAAATTCCCTTCAAAACGAACTACTAACTAAGCAAATCACAAAACAGTATATGCATTTAGTCTCAATAAAAAAGGAAATGAGGTGGGGCGTGGTGGCTCAAACCTGTCATCCCAGCACTTTGGGAGGCTGAGGCGGGCGGATCGCCTGAGGTTGGGAGTTCGAGACCAGCCTTACCAACATGGAGAAACCCCGTCTCTATTAAAAATACAAAATTAGCCAGGCATGGTGGTGCATGCCTGTAATCCCAGCTCCCTGGGAGGCTGAGGCAGGAGAATCGCTTGAACCTGGGAGTTTGCAGTGAGCCGAGATTGCACCATTACACTCCAGCCTGGGCAAAAAGAGTGAAACTCTGTCTCAAAAAAAGAAAAAAAACAGGAAATGAATTTGTTTTGCTCAGAATTTCTATAGAGTCTGTCGTGCACTGGAATTACACGTGAAGACCAAACGAAATGCCTGCATGAAGGTGAGCTCTGCAGCATCTGTGAATTATCCAGATCAACAGTATGACATGTTGGTGAAGAACACAAACTCTGGCACCAGTCTGCCTTGATCTGACCATCTGTTCTACCACTTACTAGATGCATCTTGACCTTGAATCAACCACTTCATCTCTCTTTGCCTTGGTTCCTTATCTGCCAAAGGAGGATAATAGTCCTTTCTTCATAGGGCTGTGAATCGATAAATGCCACTCTTGCATTGGCCTAGTTTGGATGACTTCTGATTTATATGTCAGCATTTCACAAAATTCTTCCTGTAATTCTTATTGCAATTCTCTCACGTAGATACCATCATAGTACCCACCAGACAGCTGAGGATACTGAACCTCAAAAGGTACAGGGACTTGCTAAAGATAGCCAGGAAGTTTTGGAATGGGGACATGAAAACAGGTTGTTCCAATTCTAAATTACACTGTATGTGTGAATTTGACACACACACACACACCAGAGAGCACATATTCTGCACTAGCAAAGAAAATACACTCTAAGCACAGCTCAATTGTTATTGAATTATAAACATAACAGGAAGTTCTTTTTTTTTGCTTCCTTCAACTACTTTCATATCATATATGTATGATACAAAATATATATATGATATATGTATATATAAAACTCAGACTGTCCTAAGTAGACTCCATTAGAATGACCCCAGATTGCCTATACTTATGTATCTAAAAGTGAATACAGTACATTAAAGTGAAGCTGAAATATATATAGATATTAGCAAACTGCCAAGCCAAAAGAATTCATATAAAAGACAATTAGCATTACAGTCCACAGGTTGTCATATGAATATATATATATATATATATATATATATATATATGTGATATATATATATGATATATATATCCTAGCGTCCCACCTGTTTTCTATTTTTTATTTTTTTTTTGAGATGGAGTCTTGCTTCATCACCAAGGCTGGAGTGCAGCAGCACGATCTGGGTTCACTGCAGCCTCTGCTTCCTGGGTTCAAGCAATTCTCTTGCCTCAGCCTCCTGAGTGGCTGGGACCACGGGCGCGTGCCACCACACCTGGCTAATTTTTTGGATTTTTAGTGGAGATAGGACTTCACCATGTTGACCAGGCTGAGCTTGAACTCCTGACCTCAAGTGACCCACCCACCTCAGCCTCCCAAAGTTCTGGGATTACAGGCATGAGCCACTGCGCCCGGCCTCTTTTTTTTTTTTTTTTTAAATAAATCATCTTTTCCTCCAGCATATTGCTTTACTCTTACACTTAATATATTCCTTTCCTTCCATTCATCATTGTTTTAATTACCTTCTTAAAATTGGTCTACACTAATTAATTTATTGTTGCTGTAGCGAAAACCTAATTTTCCCATCTTTACAGTCAGGGAAGTATTTATAATTCTCAAAAAAATTATACTTAATTTGTTTTGATCAAGCAGTAAATCAGGTAATACCTATCATGTGCCTAACATAGTCAGCTTTGTGATAGGTACTGTGAGGACATAATAAAAGAAGTACACATATATGACCCTGCATTAAGATACCTGTCTCAGTCTGATGGAGATGTTATACGCTTTCGAAGTCTTCCTTTGTAGCACTTTTGCTGCCATCGCACGAAGTGTAAGAAGCACAGAGATAAGTTCAAAATGTTTTGTCTAGATATTCCACAAAAAAAAATAAAGACGTCTACCATAACTGCCATAAAGGAAAATGTCTGATTACAATAAATCATTACTAGGGTAGTCACTGGACTGGATGAAAAAAGCGAAGGGAGGGGCTTCGACAGACCTGTGGCACACTTTACAGGGCGGGGAGGGGAGCTGGAAGAATCCAGACTGCAGGAAACATAAGGAAATGACTTTTTCTCCACCACAGAGTTCCTCATTCAGTTCTGATGACAAAACACAAAGCACCCATAACTGATGCGAAAACCTATAATACCATCCACTCCTGGATTCGTCTTGGTTTTGAAAATCAGACAGGCAAGAAATGCACTTTTCTCTACTTTTTAAATAGTAATTACCCTCACCCACGGGCAGCACTTAAGGCAAAATGAAATGTGAAATAGGAAGTGTTTCTAAAGAGCAGAAATGGAAGTGCTTTGAGAAAAAGAACAGCACAAACCCATTTCATTTCTGAAACTCAGAAGGAAATGAAATCAAATTAATTTGTGGGCCCAGTCTTGTACTTCCAACGCAGCTCTTAGTTGGGTGAAGGTGGGAGGCACATCCAATGATTAGACTCTGAAAATGGGTACATTTCCTCCAAAGACTTGGGTCCCAGAACGAAAATGTCAAACAAAACTCTGAAAGCACAGAAAGTCAAACCCATTGAGACTGTATTTTCTCCTCTACAAAGCTTTTCTCCTGAGAGGTCCAACAGCAAGGACCAGATAGTGATGGAGATGCTTGAATTGACCCCATTTGCAAAAACTCAGAATAGTGCTTGCTTTTCATTTGATTGGGAAATTTCGATTTATTAATAATACAGAAAATGATGTAGAGACATCCCTTCATTTCCAAATAGCACTGCTGTGGTTTCACAGCACATAAACATTTATGGCTGGACGTAAAAGATCATGGTGCCTGAGCACTGAAGTCACCGTTGCCGAATGAACAATGCAGTGGTGCCCTGAATAGGTATGACCCAAAGGAGTGAAGGAATCACTGTGTTCCACGCATGTATTCAAATAGCACATCAGCTGTAGAAGGGAGGGTAAGAAACTGGAGAGACTTGCCTAAATTCCTGTAAAGTTGCCGTTAGGTCCATTCAGCTCTGAAGACATCTACAAAGCTGTCTCTCCTCCTTTAAGACTTTGTTCAAATGTCACATTTTCAATAAAGCCAAACCAACCATTCCCATTTCACAGTACAACTTACAGGTCACACTGCAACACACATCTGTGGATGAGTGTTCATTTTCCTCTAATTGGTTATTTCTTTTTTTTTCTTTTGTTCAATAGCGCTTTGACCTCATAGGCGTGTTTCTTAGTATGACTGTTTACTATCAGCTTCTCCCTGCTACAACATTAAGTTCCATGAGGACAGGAACTTTTTAATTTTGTTCACTAATATATACCAAAGCCCCAGAAAAGTAACTAGCACATAGTAGGATGTTCAATAAATATCTGTTGATCAAACAAATATCTGCTCAGAAAGGTATAGGACCTAACGGTAATTTTTTTCTTTCTCTCTTTCATTTGAATGGCTGGATCTTGATAACTGAAATTCCTCTCCCTTCTCACTTGCCTTTATACCAACTATTTCAATTATTCGTGACATCCGAATCCAATTTGTTCACCAATACTGTTCCAAAATAGAGATGATTCCACAACTTATAAGGTTTTAAAAGAGCCAACAAACAACTGTCGTAGGTTCAAGCAGAAGCTCGAGGAAAAAAGTCCTGGATGCTAATCATTACATTTGATTTGCCCATCCTTTGGACCCTTGTAAGCAGAACTTTCAGTCCCAGCAGACTGGGAGCAGCAGAATGCTCATGATTATGTTTGCTTTTACAAGTTTAACTGTAATCATCAGAGCAGGAACAGAGTGCACCAAGTCATCTTTTCTAAATTATTGGCAGCCAATCTCTCCCTTTCAAAGGACAAGAGTGCTTCTGACCTAGTTAAATTCCTGCCATTCTGAACATGCTTAATCAAAAGATGCTTTTTTTTTTTTTTCTTTTGGTCTCTACACTCACTTGTTGCCCAGTAACCAGGAAGATGGAGCCCTCCTTTCCATGTACCACTTGTCGGTAAATGTGGTCGAGGATTAAGAGCTCGCTCCAGCAGTTCTGAAGCAGCTTCATTTGGTCATCAACCTGCAAAAGAAATAGAAAAAAAAAATGGCATTGTTATTCACTACTTTTTTGTTTTTGTGTAATTTCCAATATAAGAGGACTCTATACAAACACAAAAGTCCACCCACAGTCACTGAAGCAAGGTGCTCAGAATTTATATCATTCTCCTGACAATCATGATTTTCATTTGGACAAACACTTTTTAGGACACATGTAGATATTTAAGCTAAGTATTTATAATCGATGAACTGCTAGGAATGTGCAGTCCATTAAATCGGTCTACCTAACATGAATAGAGCTATTAGAGTTACGTCCAGGCACCTCAGACCATCCGGAGTAAACCCCATTAGAATGACCCAGATTGTCTATGCTTATGTATCTAAAAGTGAATACAGTGCATTAAAGTGAAGCTGAAATAGTATATAGATATTAGCAAACTGCCAAGCCAAAAGAATTTACATAAAAGAAAATTAGCATTACAGCCCACATGACTTTTGGAGACAAAGACACACTGATTTTGTAACCAGTGTTAATGGCACGTGCAGTCGTGCTGGACTGAGGAGAACACTCACCAAGCATGATGCCCGGGCTAACTGGAATTTCTTTTATAATTTGGATAATTTTCCCAGTAAACTTCCGTTTTCTTACTTGAAAAACGGGTCTGAGAACAGTATCTTCCTTACAAGGTTGCTATGAGGATTACAATGAAAAGTGCTATATTATAATGGATGTCTTGTCCATGTTCTGCCTTGCCCTCCAGGGAACTGCATTCTTCAGTGATAAACCCACATCTACCTCATGTCCAGTCCTCATATCTAAATATGCCCAGTATATTTATCCATTTCTGTAGCTATTTGTATCAGTTTACTTTTGTTTTGTGGTGTTTACCAGACAAAAACCTTGGTGTACCCAAACGTGATGGCCATGTTTAGACACATACACTATATGTTATTAAAAAAACAACTGACATTTATATGTCATGTAATATTTTTAAGAGCTTTTGTGTATTTTAGATTTGATTTGCAAAACATGCCTTTGAAGTCAGCAGACCTGATACCCATTTTTTTTCAGATGAGAAAATGGGAGTGTCAGAGAGGTTCAGGGGGTATGTCTAAAGAATTATTGGCCAAACACAGTGGCTCATGCCTGTAATTCCAACCCTCTGGGAGGCCGAGGCAGGTAGATGACTTGAGGAAAAACAAAGATTTGAGGCACAATTCCACACTTTTTAGCTAGGAGAGCTTGGTCGAGCAGCTTAATTCTCCATTCTTATATTTTCTCACCTAAAAATATGAGTTGCTGGTCGTGGTGGCTTCACGCCTGTAATCCCAGCACTTTGGGAGGCCAAAGCAGGTGGATCACAAGGTCAGGAGTTCGAGATCAGCCTGGCCAACGTGGTGAAACCCTATCCCTACTAAAAATACAAAAATTAGCCAGGCGTGGTGTTGCGTTCCTGTAATCCCAGCTACTCATGAGGCTGAGGCAGGAGAAATGCTTGAAGTCGGGAGCTGGAGATTGCAGTGAGCCAAGATCATGCCACTGCACTCCAGCCTGGGCGACAGAGTGAGACTCTGGCTAAAATATATATATATATATATATATATATATATATATATATATATATATATATATGAGGTGGGTCTTGTGAAGATGTAATGAGATAATGGATGAGAAAGCCCTTTGTGAAGCGTAAAGCAATACACAAAGGAAGAAGTAACAACTAACAGAAGGACCCAACTAGAGGACCATGTAAGTGCTGTTTAGAAGGGAAAAAGATGTGGAAGCTGTTTTTCTCTATCCTGGATTTTCCCTCTGGAGTCCCTTTCCACGAACACTCCCTTCGTGGAAGCCTGGCTTCCCCTCCTAAACTCCGTCTCTCTCTATTCCCTTCCACTCAGTGTGGAAGCTGCTTTCCTCTCCTGGATTCCATCTTTCTGGATTCTCTCACTCAGTGTGAGAATTAGCTGTTTCTTTCTCTCTCCTTCTCCGGTCTCTCTCTCTCTAAATAAATCACTTTCTACAAACAAAAAAGAAGGGAAAAAGAAATTACTTACAGAGATCGAAGCTATAATCAAGCTCTGTGATCAGGAAAAGGCATCCCTGAGCCCATCTCCATCAGAAATGTTTCAAACCAGTATGTTCTGACCAGAACAGCTACATTCATTAAGTAAATAGCTATTGTTGAGAGCCAATTCTTTGGTAGTTGTAAGTGCCAGGCCCTAGCATGTAAGGGAGGACAAGATAAACACAGTCCCTGCCTTTTAGAAGATGATTCTGGTGCAGGAGAATGTTCACCCAAACAGTATTTAGTGGTTTCGTTGACAGCGAGAGTTCACATTTTTCTTTAAAGAACAGTCTCCAGAATGTCACATGGTTTGACAGTCCAGGCGGTGGGCAGCAGCTTTGGCGATCTGTTCAAATGTTCTCTGCCAACAGCTGACCCAAGGAGCTGTGGCCTAATGTCCTAGCAATATGCATGTCATTGCATGCAGAGCAGATTCCAGGAACTGATCGTCTCAGGTGCTAAGGAGTGATTTCAAAGCCAAGTGCACTTTGCTCCCTCTGGGTTTTATTATATTCTCATACACTATCAGCATCTTATTCCAAATTTATTAGTCTATGATGGTAATTTGGTTTCATTATACTGTTCTTCTGTGATGTGAAGTATTAGTTAGGCCTTTAGCATTTATTTCAGGGAAGCCCCAAATACTTTACTCTGAAATTGGCTCCCTAGAAACAATTACCATACATGCTAATATTGCATTGAATTTCCAAGTGGGTGGGGGACGACAGAATTCCTAACATCCATTTATGGACACCTAAAAAGGATTCCAGCTTAAGAACCTATTTATTACAACAAGAAATTTATTATTCCCATTTGCAGGTGGAAAAAAATGGAAGCGCTAAGAGACTATCTTCCGGCCACATACGGAAGGAGAAAAGGTGGGTGAAAATTAAGAAGTATGTCAGCCAGGTGTGGTGGTTTATACCCACAGCTCCAACACTTTGGGAGGCCGAGGTGGGAAGATTACTTGAGCACAGGGTGTCAAGACCAGACTGGGCAACAGAGGGAGATTACAAAAAAATGGTAAAAATTAGCCAAGTGTGGTGGCACACACCTGCTACTCCAGAGGCGGAGGCGAAAAGACTGCTTGACCCCAGGAGGTCGAGGCTGAAGTGAGGCATGACTGCACCACTGCATTCCAGCCTGGGTAACAGAGCAAAACCCTGTCTGTCACACACACACACACATACACACACACACACACACACACACACACACACCCCAGAAGTATGTCTTCTAGAGCCATCTCATAAGGGGTCTTCCTCTTCATTTGCATTTGATGGTTCCTGTCCTTCATATGTAACTTGACAGAAATAGAGTAACAATTAAGGTATACTAAAATTGTAAGACAATTAATACTAAAATTGTAAGACAACCATCTGATGGCCGAGTGCCATGGCTCATGCCTGTAATCCCAGCATTATATAGCAAAACCTCTCACTAGTGGATCACTTGAGGCCAGGAGTTCAAGACCAGCTTGGCCAACATGGCGAAAACCCGTCTCTACTAAAAATACAAAAATCAGCTGGATGTGGTGGCTCATGCCTATAATCCCAGCTACTTGGGAGACTGAGACAGGAAAATTGCTTGAACCCAGGAGGCAGAGGTTGTGGTGAGCCGAGATCATGCCACTGCACTGTAGCCTGGGTGACAGAACAAGACTGTCTCAGAACAAACAAAAACAAACAAAAACAAACAAAAAACAGTCTGACTTTTCTTAGGTTTCTTTTCTTTTAGGATGCTGAGGACACACTTCAAAATCTGCATATCCCCTTTTCATCTGCTTCTCTAAAACTTGCAGGAATAGGTGAAATTGAGCCTATTTCCTATAATTGGTGCTTCATTTTTGCTTTATATTCTGTACTGTTCCTATTATCCTGTCTTCCTTTGTGTCTAATAGGGGATCTCCTATACTCCTCCTGCTTTCACAAAGTATTGTGATTGTTTGTTTATTTCTCTGCCCTCCCTGAGGGCAGGGACAGATTCTGAAGTTATAGCTCCCAGGACCTTCCATGGTGCCTGGTAGAAAAAAAATGCCACTTAATAGATGCTGGCTAAATGAAGGAACATATGACTGAATTACTTTTACTTCTGCAATTTTCTGTGTATCTTGCGCAGCTAGCCCACCACATAAGCAAACAACTCTTTCATTGTTTGTAGAATTAATGACAATCTTTACGGGGCAGTGACTACCTCAGCAACTTGCATCTGACCCTTCTCCCACGTGCCTTGCAGGTCTGCACCCACAGCTGGCCCTTGGTTAAGAAAGACTCGACTGATTGTAATTTTAACACCCAACCCCCCCACCCGCACAATTGATTCCTTGTTTTAATACTCTCCGAGGAGGTTTTCTATGCCAACATTCCATTTCATTATTTTCCATAATCGATTATGTGATATTTTATATTATCTTGAAATTGGTGAGTGTGCAGCTTCCTGGTGCTTTGGATGACATAGTTTTTATGCAGCTCTATGAATAAAAAAAATAGGGTAAATGTGATGGCTGGCTTATTCCCTATTTCTAGATGAGAAATGTTGGTAATTTTGAAAAAAAAATTTTTTTAAGACAAACAGAGTTATGGGGGTGTGGACAGAAGAAGGAAGGGAAGAAAAACAATCTACTTCTAAGCAAATTCTCCAAGTATTAATACTGTCAATAAACAATTTAGAGTAACATCTGGGGGTTCTGGGAAGAAGACCAGTGAAGTAAGTGTCAGCTCTATGTTATATAGCAAAACCCCTCACTAGTGGTTAATAATACCACCTCATATAATCTTGTGTTATGAACTGCAATAAAAGGAATGACTTATCTCAGAAACCTAGTTACTCATCAGAGAAACTATTTATGTTGATATAGATGAGAGTGTAAAGGAATACAAGTCCCATATTGTTATGAAGCAACCCAGAGCGTTAATCATTAGAAACCTGTGCTTTCTCATAAGAAGAGTGAATGTGGCCAACAATTAGAAGAAGAAAAATGTGTAGATCTTTGTCAAGGCCACACTTAGCTTATCAAAACCTTTTTGTGGCCCCCTCCCATTTACCTTTTACCAGTCCAGCAAGTGAGCTGTTATTTTACTTTCCTTATTGTGGAGGCTTTTTAAAATTGACACCATGGATCCTTGACTTTTTTTTCTTTTTTATAGAGACGAGGTCTCACAATGTTGCCCAGCCTGGTTTCGAACTCCTGGACTCATGGGATCCTCCTGCCTTGGCGTCCCAAAGTGCTGGGACTATGGGTGTGAGCCATGGCGCCTGGCCAGTGGTGAAGAAAGATATTTTAAAGAAAATAGTCTACACTATGGACTGGTACTTTTAAGTAGACATGAACTCATTTCTAATTTCTGATTGTTAATTTTGGTATGTCAGGTCTTGTGTTAGAAACTTAAGGGAAAACAGATTGGTAAAATACAAGCCCTGCCTTCAAGAAACTCACACTCCAATGAGAGGAGACAGAAGTGTGAATCCATTATTATAATGCCATGTGTACAAGAGAAACAGGAGTACTTTATACCATTCCACTTCTTGGGGAAGCGTCCTGGGGTCAGAGAAGGATGTGCTAAAGCATGTTTTAAATTGTAGAATCACTTAATAAACTTGCTTTTTCTCTTTTTTCTCTGTGTTTCCTGTTAGAATAACCCTTGGGACAAAGTATAATTTAGGAAAAAAAAATGAGTTTGGGCGAGGTGGCCCACATGCCTGTAATCCCAACACTTTGGGAGACTGAGGTAGGGGGATCACTTGTATCCAGGAATTCAAGACCAACCTGGGCAACACAGTAAGATCCCATCTCTACAATAAAACAAAATAAAGTAAAATATAATATAATAAAAAGCTAGCCCAGCATGGTGGCACACACCTATGGCTGAAGCTACTCAAGACGCTGAAGTTGGAGGATCACTTGAGCCTAGGAGGTCAAGGCTGCAGTGAGTCATGACCGTGCCACTACATTCAGCCTGGGCGACAGAGCAACACCCTGTCTCAAAAAAGAAAAAAAAGGCCCGGTCTGGTGGCTCACGCCTGTAATCCCAGCACTTTGGGAGGCCAACGTGGGCAGGTGACTTGAGGTCAGGAGTTTGAGACCAGCCTGGCCAACATGGTGAAACTCCGTCTCTACTAAAACTACAAAAATAAGCCGGGCATGGTGGCACAGGCCTGTAATTCCAGCTACTCGGGAGGCTGAGACAGGAGAATCGCTTGAACCTGGGAAGCAGAGGTTGCAGTGAGCTGAGACCACGCCACTGCACTCCAGCCTAAGTGATAGAGTGAGACTCTTAAAAAAAATAGAAAAGGAAACAAAATGATTTTGAAGATGCTTCAGAATCATTACAAATTAAGTCCAGCTATTATTATTTCTTTTTTTCTTTCTGGCAAAAAAAAAAAAAAAAAAAAATCCCTGAAGATGAATTTCCATCTCTTTTTGTACCAATGATGACATTTATAGAAGTTTGTTCTGAAGACGGGAGAATAAAATTAAAACCCAAACAAACTAAAATCAACTTAACATATCTTAATGAGAACCTGCTCTGGGTAGGGCAGACACACAACTGCATTAATCCTTTACTGTTTTCATAAAGAACACAGATGATTATCTGCAACCTCTATAATAAACTGCTACAAAGTCCAAGAAAAAATGATTTCACATTAACAATGATTAAACAAGCACTAAAAACACTGCTATACAAGAGAACTAACAGCCAGTAAAACCCCATAGTCAATTATTGCAATACCCAATAGATTTATAACCAGAAGTTCTTCCCTGCCCAGAGATAACTGGGGGTGATTCCAATGTGCTTTCTAATTGTGCTGCTGCTGTTCCATAATACAAAGTCCTATCTATCAACACTTCCTCAGACAACTGAGCTATTCTGGCCCCTTTCCATGTTTCTCCAATGGAGCAACGAAGGACCTCACCCAACCTCCTTTTCCCAGATCTGGACTCTGAGGAGGAAAGCAGGAGGTGGAGGGGTTTAACTTCACATCTACCTCTCGTCCATTCCCACCAAACCCTGCTTTTCATTCATTTGATCTCCCATCTACGTCACGACAGATGGTCTCCCGAATCTGGACCTACACTGTCCTCATGCTTCTTCCTCTTGCTTTGTTTTATCATATACAGTTATTACCACATCTCTTTTGATCACACCGTTCCTTTGGACAATCACCTCTTCCAAATTCCCTAGACTTCTCTTCGAAAGTCTTCACCAAACCAGATTTCCCTAATCAGTGTCTGCTGGGAATAGATGATCCGTGTGGTTACTTCTCTTCCAGCTAAGGTTGGCCTGGGGCAGTCGGAAACGAGGACCAGTTGCCTCTGACTGTGAGTAACCCGCTTTGTTGATACTGCTGTGACATGTGAATATTATTTTTTAAATGTGAGACATATAATGAAAACGATGGAGAAGTTTTTCTTCGAATGTCCTTTCCCATGTTAACTTCAGCTCTTATTACATCCTAGTTCTTCGGTAAGCGTTGCCTATCTGCAGTAGGTATCTTGTTACTTGTTACTTCTGCTACCACTGTTGCCTTACGTCGTACTCTCAGGCACTGTCCTAAAAGCTTTACATGAGGGCCGGGCACAGTGGTTCACGCCTGTAATCCCAGCAATTTGGGAGGCCAAGGCGGGCGGATCACCTGAGGTCAGGCGTTTGAGACCAGCCTGACCGATATGGTGAAACCCAACCTCTACCAAAAATACAAAAAATTAGCCAGGCATGGTGGCATGTGCCTGTAATCCCAGCTACTCGGGAGGCTGAGGCAGGAGAATCGCTTGAATCTGGGAGGCGGGGGTTGCAATGAGCAGAGACCACTTCATTGCACTCCAGCCTGGGCGACAGAGTGAGAGTCCGACTCAAAAACAAAACAAAAAAAAAGGAGCTTTAACATGCATGAACTCATTTAATCTTCATAACAACTCGGTGAAGCAGAACTTATTATAATCCCCATTTTACCAATGAGGAAACTGAGGAGTAAAGGTTAAGTAACTTGCCAAATGTCACACAGCATTAAGCAGCAGAGCCAAGATTTAAAGAGTTCATGGTCCTAGCAACAAGACATTTAGCATTACACCTAACCAAAAATATCCATCAATGCATTGAGAAACCATTCTAAAAGCTGCCTCTTTCAGGAAGTCTTCCCTGATCAACTCCATCCCATATTATCATTCCTACATTCATGTAGCCTTTTTAAATATGTTAACCTGCATTAATTGATTTGGGTTGTGCAAAATTCTTAGAGTAAGGGGTTCAAAACTTGAGTGTATAGAGACTGACAATTAAATCGTACACAATAAGCTTTCATTGTCTTGGAGGCCAGATTTTTGGAAGTTCATAAATTGGGAATGGGAGTAAAGGGAAGTAAAAGTGGAAGTGGAGGTGGGAGTGGTAGTTAGTGGCTGTCATTCGCTGACTTCCTTAATCTCCAGGGAAGCAGGGCCCCCTCGGTCCTGCCCGACCTTCACGTGATTAGGTGTAACGACAACAAGTAGAGCAGCCGCTGGGAAATGAACACGATAGCTGTCAGCAGAAGGGGAGATAGAAAACCAAACAGGCTGGTCCTCTGCTTCTTGAACAGCTCAATCCAGAGCCACTCAGTACAGGAAGTCAGAGGCCCAGACTTCAGGAACCCCTAAAGGAACCACTCTGTAACCCCGGGTCCAACAGTGAGCGTTCGCAACCGTGACAGGTCACCAAGAACATGCTTTTCAAATCCTCTGTTTAGGAAGTCACGAAATGGTGCGATTCGTAATAGAGTCTTCCATCAGAAGATTTTTAAATTCTTTCAAAGTGCAAATGTCTCCAAAGTTAAGTTTCATTTATCCAGAACATCCAGCCGCAAGGCATACGTGGTATATCTAGTCCCCCGGGATGTTAAATGTAACATTACTTTATATAAAGATAAGCGCTGGCCGGGCGTGATGGCGCACGCCTGTAATCCCAGCACTTTGGGAGGCCACGGCGAGTAGATCACGAGGTCAAGAGATTGAGACCATCCTGGCCAACATGGTGAAACCCTGTCTCTACCAAAAATATAAAAATTAGCCGGGTATGGTGGCATGCGCTTGTAGTCCCAGCTACTCAGGAGGCTGAGGCAGGAGAATCACTTGAACCTGGGAGGTGGAGGTTGCGGTGAGCCGAGATCGCACCACTGCACTCCAGCCTGGCAACAGAGCATGGCTCCATCTCAAAGAAAAAAAAAAAGGTATGCTAATGTCACTTACTAAATGTCAGTTTTTAAAATTTATATAAATGTGAGGTAATCCCATAAGTGAAAGACATTTTTGAGGTTTACAGAAATGTATGTAAATGTTAAACAGCACTGTGAAAAAACATACAATCGCTAGGGTATGTAGTGTAATTTAGTCTGCTTCTTTAGCATAGAATTACAGCTACATTCTCAGAATTTGTCAAACCAAAGGAGAAAGTTTGGCCAGCTTTTATTCTTCCTCGTAACCACATTTCAAAATGCTTCTTGTTGACATGTCATTTAATTGTAAACTAATGATAAGTTCATCATATCTGGGGACTCACATAGGAATTGTTACACTGCAGTCCTGGTAGACTTTTCCGTTTCTTAAGTTCCCATAGATAGCCACATATAATTTATATGATCTGATTAAGGTGAGCACTAACAGGTTATAGGATTATTTTTGCTTTGTGGCTTATGAAATCAATCACATCCCATTGCTTTGATGCCAATGCATGTACACATGTGAAGAGAGAGGAGAAAAGGAAGTCTCTGTCACTCCTAGAAGGCTAGCTTTCCCATACGTCCCGTAAGAGTTGTGCTTGACCTGATGATTCAGATAGCTTTGTAGGGGTGACTCTTTCATGAAATTGCAAAGTAAAGAACGTAAGAATTAGTGTATTGACAAACTTCATAGCCAACCTAGCCCCTGATTTTTTGAGACTGGCACGAAAAAGGATAATTTGTACAAGGGCATGTTTAACCTAGGATTCATTTATCTTCTCAGATTGTGGCTATACCCCAATCAACGATAAATCAAACAACATATATTAGTGCTGGGCACTCTCAAGACTTGAATGGATACAACACCTAGTTGTTATCCTTGAGGAACTTAGAAACGAATTGGAACAACGAGACATAGTCCTGCAAAATACTTAGTGCATCAGGAAGCATACAAAGTATTATACTATGTAGAACCAATAATTAAACAGTAAATATCTATATGTATACATATATAGATATGAATAATTCACATCCCTAAGAAAAGATTTGGAAGCAGCTTACATGTGAGATGAATAACTCACATATAGGATGAATGAGATACATGAAGACATGGAGATAAAGGGAAATAATGGCGGGAAAATAAGTCAAAGCCAAGGATCAGGATCCGCCCCAAAATAAGCTCCATAAGAGGTGTTTCAGTCGTTGGAAATGAGCCACAATTTGGCTCCTTGTAGCCAGAGCAGCGTTACTGACCTGACTTCCAATATACACGAGATAGCAATCAAAGCAGTTATCTGCAAAACATCTTCTCCTACCACTGGACTCTTGAGCAAAATTTGTAGGTTTGTCCAAGAGAGAATTCCAGATTGTGTAAATGGGGCTCTAAAAACATCCTCACAGTACATACGCTATTTAGCCTTATAGAGAGTGTTCCTTTGAATGCCCTCAGTGGACGCTGATGGCAATGTTAAGAAGAGCCAAGATAATTTGGTCCCAGAACACAACTTTCTAATGGAGGGTTTCATTACAAAGGTAAACCAAGACAATACAGAAATGGAGAGAATGCATATATTTTAGGCTCCATTATAGCAGATGCCAGGGCTGTTAAATAAGGAAATACATAGCTTTGGAGCTCAGAGACCTGGGTGCCTGTCTTGGTATTCCCACTAACCAGGTAACTTTGGGCAAAGAACTGAAACTTAACAGACACCCTATTAAAAACGCCACATAGCAGACACACTGTTAAAAATACCTAAACTGAAATCCAAATAAATAAATAAAGGCAAAACACAGAAGGTACTAAATGAAGTACAAAGGAAAAGATTTCAGGTGATGCAAAAGGTTGATGAACCGGAAAAGAAATATTTTAAAGTCGATTAATGAGAAATCTTTTCCAGTGCCTTCTCTTGCTGGGTATTGTTCCATTTATGACCATTACCTGTTTCCTGTTCTCCAGTTTAGAAATCGCCTACGTATAATTAAAGCAATGTTCTCACATGTCTGACCTGGCAGATCATATTCAAGTAATGAAAACGGAATCCTTCTCAGCATGATGTATTTTCCTTTGGGTTGCTTGGGATGTCAAGAAAGCAGCTCTGAATACGATGATCATTTTTCTAACGGCATAATGAGGTTATGTTTGTAATTCTCATTTTCTAGGCACCACCTTAAAGGCAACAATGCCACCAGCCTAAAAAGAATTCCAGGTGTGCAGCAGACTCATCATCTGGATATCAGTGATTATGGCATAAATTAAGGAAGATTTTGGTTTCCTTCCAGCTTGTAAAATAGATGCACAATGGAAGTCCTTGGGGTAGTAGGGTTAAGAAGAAAGGGAGAAGATGAGGGATATACTTTTTTTTCCCCCCCGAGATGGAGTCATACTCTGTCACCCAGGCTGGAGTGCAGTGGCATGATCTCAGCTCACTGCAACCTCCGCTTCCTGGGTTCAAGCAATTCTCCTGCCTCAGCCTCTCAAGTAGCTGGGATTACAGGTATTTTTAGTAGAGACGGGGTTTCATCATGTTGGCCAGGCTGGTCTCGATCTCCTGACCTCATAATCCTCTCGCCTTGGCCTCCCAAAGTGCCGGGATTAGAGACGTGAGCCACTGCGCCGAGCCAAGGTGAGGGATATCTATAGGGCATGCTCTGTGGCTCTCTTGAGGTCATTTAATGCAACTTCTTCCTTTATAGATTGCGTTACAAAGCCAGGAAAAAATAAAAAGCTTATAGAGGCTAAAATGTCCTTGGGTCCTTTTTGGCTGGCTGCTTCAATCAGGCAATTGGCCAAAGAAAGGAGGAAAGAATTCAAATGGCCTAAATATTATTCAACAAAAGTACAACCGAAATTAGGGCAGAGGCAAAGGAGAGGTCCCTAAGGACCGTTCAGTGATGGGAATTCTCTGGGCACAAAGGCTCCTGGGAGAATTCCTCTGCTCAGTTCCCCAGGGACAAGTAGAGGGCTTGTCCCTTCACACAATTTAAATTTCCCCTTAATGTCACAGTGCTCAGTGTACAGCCAGTCTGTGCCTTCAGAGACTCCCAGAAATGGATTCATAGAAAGTAGTAGCAATTGAAGATGGAGTTCCAACAGTCGAAGTTTGGCCCTAAGCTGCAGAAAGCTTAAGTCTAGGTAAACAAAACAATTTTTGCTTTGTTAAAAATTTCTTCATAGTGTAGAATGGGAAATATTCATGCCAGTGCTCTAAACATAGCATGCCATCAGTAATAGGTCCAATCTAATTTTATGTCTTTGACCCCGTGAATGGTATCCCCTCTCGTTACCTGGACTGGGGACACCCCCATCCTGTCACACGCTGAATCACACCCTGGTACTAGCTCACAGCAGGTGCTTAATTAATATTTGCTGAATCAATGCCGAAAGTATCTAATAGCTACATTTCATTCAACTACATCGTTTTATAGAAGAGGAAACTCAAGCTAGGTGGGGTGTGATTTTAATAAGGCTACTCAGGTGCCAGAAACAGGATGGGAATCCAGGTGTTCTGAAACCAAGCCCAGTGCTCTTTCACTATGCCTCTTTCATATAAGAGTAAAGACCAATTTCCTTATTTTTTTTCTTGTAGGTTACTTTTTAAAAATATAATATTGCCCCAGTTTCTTTCCTGCAAGGAAATACATTAATGGTAATTTGATTTCTCTATTTTAAATGTAAAAAAATTGCGAAATAACGTCTACAAAATCACAGATACCAAATGATAGAACCTTGGAATTATCTGGATATAAAATCTAGATGTCTATTTTCTTTCCATTTGGGGGAAAGACAGAGAAAGTGATTCGGGATAAGAGATGAACTGAGACCTAGCATTTATTCTGGGTTCCAGTTCCAGAAGACTCAGAGGTGAAGTTGCCAGTGGGCCCTCTTATAATTGCTTACAGCTGGGCAGGGTGGAGTATAGGCACCCACCCCTACTAGACAGCCCAAATCTCAAAAGGAGGGACACTAGTATCATGGAAACATCATTCACAATATTGTAAGGTACAAGTTTTGACTAATAGTTTAGTTCTCCTGTCCTGGCCAGTTAAACGGGGGAAAACATTCTACACAAGCTTCAAACTAATGCTTTTGAAATCAGAATCACATTAGCTAGATTTTTTGGCAAAATCATACCTAGTTATTTTGCACTGTCTGAAGAGGGTGTGTCTTACGGCACATTTCCTATTACCTCTATTTTCATATTCTTCCTAGTCTAGATTAAAGGAGAAGAATATGCAGGCTCTGATACTGTACTGCCTCTCCCACTCCCACCCAACATACACACCCCCTACCACTCCCTTCCTAAGACATCCACATTGCCCTGTTGAATCTGTCCCCATGAGGCAAGGACTCTGTAGGCCAGTCCCAAGACAGTCCCTTTATGTCTTCCACATTTCTAGATAGCCTTTCCGTTACTCACTCTTAGTAATCTCTACAACTATTGGGTTTATATCTGAATATAATGATGAAAGATAGCACATCAAGATCTGTAAGAAGTTATGCACAGCACGGCCATCCTGATATCCAAAAATAAGCTCCCCAAAGGTGGCTGAGAAGTGAAAGACAAAGTATTGAATTTCGTTTTCCCAATTATTCTCATCATAAAATGGGAGAAATACTCTTAGCATTAAAGGAATGCATTTCTAACAGAGGTGAGTGACGAAGGGAGTTCTTTTTTCTCCCTCGTAAAGGAGAAAGAAAGAGAGAACTGTATCCCTTCCCATTGCCGTTGGGTTTTACACAATAGGAATAATATTCTGGAGAGGAGGAGTGGCAATAAAAATAAGAAGAAATGATATTCCGACAAAGGCTTATTTAAACAAAAAGAAATAATACCCAATTTAAGTAGTTGATCTTGTGTGTGTTTTATCTGAAATATGAATCACACAGAAAATGGGTATGATATTTACAGAAAGAGATTGTTTCCATTTTCCATGTGCATGCACTGTTCTTTGAGGGAAAGTATTTTTCAAGAATAACTGTGTTTCTAGAGGTATCTTCATGGCTTCTCACGCACATGCTTACTCATGCATGCAAGTTATGCTTTGCTTAACGATGGGGACACATTCTGAGAAATGCATCATTAGGTGATTTCATCCTTGTGTGAATAGCAGAGAGTGAACCTACAGAAACCTAGATGGTGTAGCCTACTATGTACCAAGGCTATAGGGACTAGTCTATCACTCCTGGGCTACAAACCTGTACTGCATGTTGCTGGACTATAGTACAATACTTACAATGGTAAGTACTTGTGTCACTAGAAAATGGGCATTAAAAATATAGTATTACAATATTTTGGGACCACCATCATCTATGCGGTCCATCATTTATGAACGATGACACCTCATTGTTATGCTGTGCACGACTGTACTGTATGGTTGGCTCTTCAAAGACATGCTGCTCCCACAGAGTAAGTTGGCTGTCTGTTTTGCTGGAGTGGGCTGGTTGATTCACGTCAAACAAGGTAATTCAGTCAACTCATTAAATCAGTTAATTTTTTAATTGAAATGGCCAACAGTTTCTGGCTTGTGTAGATAGATACAGGCCTAGAGAAGGGTTTTTACCGCATATCAGTCACACATATATACCACAGTCTGTTTTCACACAGCTGATCATACAACTCATACCCTATTGTGCTTGAGTGTCACCAAAGCATCACAGGCTGGGCACAGTGGCTCACGCCTGTAATCTCAGGACTTTGGGAGGTTGAAGTAGATGGATCACCTGAAGCCAGGAGTTCAAGACCACCCTGGCCAACACGGTGAAACTCCGTCTCTATTAAAAATACAAAAATGAGCCAGGGGTGGTGGTGCACACCTATAGTCCTAGCTATTCAAGAGGCTGAGACAGGAGAATTACTTGAATCCCAGAGGCAGAGGTTGCAGTGAGCTGAGATTGTGCCATTGCACTCCAGCCTGGGAGACAGAGAGAGACTCCATCTCAAAAACAAACAAACAAACAAACAAACAAAATAAAGCAGCATTATGGTATGGGTGCAGATTGATAACTAGAATAACAAAAATGCAGCAACGTGAGAATACATTTTCAAAATTAGTCTGTCACATGTCCTTGTCTTAACGATGTTGGCCATTACACACAAGTCGGAGAACCAAAGCATTTCCAGGCCCATCTAGTAGTACGTTTTTTTTTTTTTTCTGAAGACGTAGTCTCGCTCTGTAGCCCAGGCTGGAGTGCAGTGGCGCGATCTTGGCTCACTGCAACCTCTGCCTACCAGGTCCAAGTTCAAGCAATTCTGCCTCAACCTCCCAAGTAGCTTGGATTACAGGCATGCACCACAATGCCCAGCTACGTTTTGTATTTTTAGTAGAGACAGGATTTCATCATGTTGACCAGGCTGGTCTTGACCTCATGATCCGCCCACCTCGGCCTCCCAAAGTGCTGGAATTACAGGCGTGAGCCACCATGCCCCGCCCCTATTATTTCTTCATGTCCCTTTTGGACTTTTCACTGCCAAAAAACATTTTTTTAAAAAATATTTCTTGATGATGGTTAAGGATCTTTACTTAGAAGACACCGAATAGTAATCATAACCCACTCATAGGAGAGAGTGTCTAACAACATTCCTCAGTGGACATCCAGCCAGGTGCTCAACGTTAGGTGAATTTGTGCAGCATTGTTCTGTATTTGTTCCCTGAAGTCTCATGCCACTTTATCTGAAGTGCCTATGCATTTCTCACAAGGCCTGAACACAACAGTTCAGACTGAGAACTCGGCTAGGTCCTCAATTACTATTTGCTATTTCAGTTACTCAAAAAGAGCTCAGCCAAGCCTGATGACACATGCTTATAGTCCCAGCTGCTCAGGAGCTGAGGTGAGAGAATCGCTTGAGGACAGGAGTTTGAAGATGCAATGAACTATGCTCACACGACTGTACTCCAGCCTGGGCAACATGGTGACGTCCTTTGTTTTTTTTTGAGACGGAGTCTCACTCCGTCACCAGGCGGCGCCAGGCTGGAGTGCAGTGGTGCGACCTTGGCTCACTGCAACCTCCGCCTCCCAGGTTCAAGCAATTCTCCCGCCTCAGCCTCCCAAGTAGCTGGGACTACAGGCCTGCGCCACCACACCCAGCTAATATTTTTTTGTTTTTAGTAGAGACGGGGTTTCACCACGTTGGCCAGGATGGTCTTGATCTCTTGACCTTGTAATCCGCCCACCTCGGCCTCCCAAAATGCTGGGATTACAGCCGTGAGCCACCGTTCCCGGCCTTGGTTTTTTTTTTTTTTTTTTTTTTTTAATTAAAAAGAAGATCAGACAGAGCCTGACTGAGGGGTAAACTACACCCTCTTCCTCATTGTGACCATCTGTCTTCACAAAGCCTGGGGACAGAAGTGTATCCTAAGATTTGGAATCTTACAAACATACATCTTCCTGATATATTTAATATAATCCTTTATGTTCTTTTCTATCTATGAGAACTCTAGAATACTACTCTTTCTGAAAGTTATTTTGGTGACCAGAGTCTAAAAAGGCTATTTTTTCATTTGAAGAACAGTCATAGTTTGACATTCAAAGTGGCATTTAATAGATGTATATTTTAGAAATACCCATCCAGGCTCACACCTGTAATTCCAGCTTTTTAGGAGGCCAAAGAGAATGGATTGCGTGAGGCCAGGAGTTCGAGACCAGACTGGGCAACATGGCGAAACCTCATCTCTACAAAAACACAAGAATTAGGCAGGAGTGGTGGCATGAGCCTGCAACCCAGCTACTCTGGAGGCTGAGGTATGAGACTCACTTAAACCCAGGAGGCAAAGGCTGCAGTGAATGGAGATCGTGTCACTGCACTCCAGCCTGGGTAACAGAGCAAGATTTCATCTCCGAAACAAAACAAAAGAAATTTTTAAAAATTTAGAAATACCCATCCAAAGAATGAGGTTAATTCAATTTTGCAAAAGATTAGCCTAGGTGCTTGCCTCAAACTCAAGCTTCAAACCCTTCCTCAAGGCAAAATTTGATTTAAAGCCTATGAAAAAGAAGTCTAGGAGGAGCCTATAGAATCAAAGCCACCTGCTCATTGCTGTGCACAGCACTGTGCTTAGATTGGAAGAGATTCAAGGATGAACAGAAAACACTTCTCAATGAGCTTGTAACCAAGAGCAATGAAAATATCGAGGCTTGGGGGCTTTGGAGGCTGCTGGTTTCTCAGCATCCACAGTTTCTCAAAAACCATGTCTGAAAGCTAGAAGGGATCTAAGACTGCTTTTACCAGGTTTGAATCTGGAATCGAGACATCGTTTAAGAATTGGAAATGTTTAGCTTGCCGGCTTGTTTCCACCTCATTTCTGGAATTATTTTGGCCCATTTCTTCAAGGAATTAGTACCCATGTATGTGTTTCATGAGCTGGATTCACCAAGTAGTACTCCCTCGGTGTCTCTGCAATTAAATGATCACAAATATATAGCATCGAGTTTTGACAAAAAGGAACATAGGGGAGACTCCTGAGTCCTAAAGAGGGCACTGAGCAGGTGTCTTTTCATTAAGAAATGACCTATGTTGCCTGTAATCCCAGCACTTTGGGAGGCTGAGGTAGGCAGATCACGAGATCAAAAGTCCAAGACCAGCCTGACCAACATGGTGAAATCCCGTCTCTACTAAAAATACAAGAATTAGCCAGCTGTGGTGATGCGCGCCTGTAATCTCAGCTACTCAGAAGGCTGAGGCGGGAGAACTGCTTGAACTTGGGTGGTGGAGGTTGCAGTGAGCCGAGGCTGTGCCACAGCACTCCAGCCTGGGTGACAGAGTGAGACCCAGTCTCAAAAAAAAAAAAAAAAAAAGACCTATGTTTTAGTAATATCAATGTTACACTTTAAAGCAAGTCATCTGCCTGTATTCAGATAAATGTAATCCATACTTTGAGCACACATGAGTCATAAAAACTACAGAAGAAAAACAATAAACTCACGGTAGGAAAGCAACTTCTTTCTTTTAGAACCTTTTTCTGACTAACTGATATACCAGCACAAGAGCCTAACACCAAAAACCCAAAGGGACACCCAAATGAGGATGTACAAACATCCACCTTTAGCCCAGGATGGCACCCCAGATAGAATTCTCAGGCTCGGAAAGCTATCTATCTCCATTCACACGTGAGCTAACCAGTTCAAGGAGGGAAGCACCAGTGAGCTATCAGATCAATATGGTAAAGTATGGAGATTGATTTCATCCCAGAGTAAGTGCATTAACGAGCTCCTCTGTGTGACCTTTGCCTAGTGGTAGAAATTAGACACCACCGCAGACCACATACTTAAATGGGGTCCTTCAGTGTCTGCTTGCTTTTAATAAAGCACACTGCAGGCAGACCTCAGAGATAACTTCAAAAGCTTAGAGTGCATCTTTTTATACAAGGGAGGAGGTCTTCCGGACTTACTGTATTATGTTTGAAATTAAGGACAAGACAGCATAAATGCAAACTTTCGAAGTAAAGCATATTCTTTTAAGAAACAGGCTTTTTGCCTGGTTTTTACTAAAGGTGCTGAATATGTATGTATTCATGCAGGAAACCCTACTAATGGCTTCTCTTAAGTCTCTCAAAAGTTTAGGGAGATCAACTGTGCTCAAGATCCATGTTTCTCCAACTTAAACACGCCTAGCGTTCTCCTGCAGGTCCTGTTAAAACGCACAGTGATCCGGCAGGTCTGGAGACTGTGATTCTGCATGTCTAATAAGCTTACTAACGAAACCAGTGCTGGTGGTTCATGTACCACACTTTGAGTAAAAAGACCTAGGAAATTCTAGCAAACCAATCCTCCCGTCTCCACGTGTGCACATCGGGCTCACACACACACTGACATACCAAAATGTTAGACACAAGAATATGGGATGAGAACAATAACTAAGATGGCAAAGGGTAGGGAGGTGCAAACTCAGACGGGTCTGGTACAGAAACGGGTTCCGCCAGTGGCCAGGAAATTGGTGCGAACTTGGGCAAATGATTGAACCCCCTGAGCTTTAGTTTATTCTGGCTGCAGTCAAATTCTAATTAATATCGACCTTCCCCATTCCCCTTGTTGTAAGGGTTAATTGAGCTAATACATGACTAGAACTTAAGCCTTGAGCTCAGTAAATAAGTCACTATTAGAGTGCATCACTCTCCTATAAAAGTCAGATCTAGTTCCTAACCTCTAGCTTGATCAAACATTACCAAGCAAATAATAATTTAATGCAAATACTGGAGTTGTTGAAGCAATAACGCCAGCCTTTCATTTGGACGTGGTCTCCCCGTTAATTCTCTTAATTATCTTGGGGCCAAGCAGAAAGAGACCATAGCTGCTGGAGAGGTCCAGAGGGATACTGACCTTGGAACAATGAATGCAGTGGCACCCACTTTAGAAGCAACTCAATGTGGTCAAGGCTCAGGATGGCACCAGAGCACAGGTTAAGACAATGCTGAGGTTCTTGGAATTTCTAGCACACTCCAGGGCGATTTATTGTGTATGTGGGTGTCAGTGTGTGCTAGGGAGGGGGCGGAGGCTGACATTCAGGGAAGCCTGTGTCTGTCAGTTACCTAGAGACATCTGTGCTGCCCTCAAACTGGCCTTGGTCTTGCTGACGCCCTCCACCCCCAGGAGTACAGCTTCATAACCACTGGGAGAGAAATCCCAGGACACTGAGAAGGATTTCTGTTCCCCTGGATGTCTCTGATCTTACTTGCTGATTTGAAAATTCCAGGTTGGGAATTGTATTCATTCGGCATCAATCTTTAATTCCATTGAAAGAGTAGACACCCACAGGAGTGATAGTATTAAAACCAGTGGCTTTATAAGTATGGTCCAGGTAGTCAAGAGGTTAAAACTATTTTTCCAGTTACATCTTGGTAGATGTTATTTGCCCTTTTCACCCTCCACTTCTCAGGATTGTACAAAGGCTATGGGATGTAATGACATCATCACTCTGGTGACAAATGGAATGTGTGCTAGTGGATGCTTGATTTGTAACTATTTCTCTGTTTTTAACTTCTAATATATTAATATTAATAGTTAAAACACACATAAACTAAAGGTCTCCAGAGTCCTCAATCATTTTCAGAAGTGCAAAGCGTCCCGAGACCAAAAGGTGTGGGAACCACTGCTTTAAAGCAACACAAATCATTTACATATAATCATAAATGAACTTCTGACAAGTTAAAAATTGTATGGCGTAACTGCTAAATTCAAAACTCCATGCTAGAGTGTGTGGAAGGAAACAGTGACAAGTAAGAGATTGGAAAGAGTTGAGCAGTACACATATAAATAACACAAACCAGGCTAGGAGAAAGTGTGCAATTGCGATCTTCATGCATCCCAGATTTTGCCAGATAGTCCCCATTTCAAATATGTTCAGGACTACATTTAGAGTTGTCAAATCAACGGCTTTGAGTTTGGCAGGTGGGATGAGATGGAGAGGAAGACAGTGCTGAGATACCCAGCTGAGGAGTTCTAACTTTGCCTGCATATGCAGTGAAAAGTTGTTGAGTTACATGATCAAACCAGCCAACCCAGGATAATTACTACAAAGAACGTGTTGTTTCAGAGTACAAGAAAGAACAGGGGCCAGGCGCAGTGGCTCATACCTGTAATTCCAGCACTTTGGGAGGCCGAGGAGGATGGATCCCTTGAGCCCAAAGAGTTCAAGACCAGCCTGGGCAACATGGTGGAACCCCATCTCTACTAAAAATACAAGTAGCTGGGTGTGGTGGCATGTGCCTATAGCCCTAGCTACTCAGGAGGCTGAGGCATGAGAATCGCTTGAACCTGGGGGTGGAGGCTGCAGTGAGCCCAGATGGTACCACTGCACTCCAGCCTGGGTGACAAACTGAGATTCCTTTTGAAAAGAAAGAAAGAGAGAAAGAGAGAAAGAGCGAGAGAGAGAGAGAGAGAAGGAAGGAAGGAAGGAAGGAAAGAAAGAGAAAGAAAGAAAAACAAAGTTGCAGGCCAGGTGTGGTGGCTCATTCTTGTAATTTTGGCACTTTGGGAGGCCAAGGCAGATCACTTGAGGCCAGAAGTTCGAGACAAGTCTGGCCAACATGGTGAAACCCAGTCCCTACTCGGGAGGCTGTGACATGAGAACCTCTTGAATCCAGGAGGCAGAGGTTGCAGTGAGCCAAGATGGTGCCACTGCACTCCAGCCTGGGTGAAACTGCAAGGCTCTGTCTCAAAAAAGAAAAAGAAGAAAGAAAAAGAAAGAAGGAAGGAAGGAAGGAAGGAAGGAAGGAAGGAAGGAAGGAAAGAAGGAAGGAAGGAAAGAAGAAAGAAAGGAACAGAAGGAAGGGAAACAAAGTTGCAAGACAAAGGAGGCTTCTTGGAGGTGATGATCATTTTTGTTTCAGCGAGCTATTCACAATGCTGCTGTGGAGTTTGTGAGAGAAGGTATGGCCTAATTGTGTTTGTGTGGAAATCACTAAGAAGAATGTGTAAATGAGAAGGAAACCAACAGGAGAAAAATAGAGAAAAATATCGTTTAAGGTTGGGTAGAGGGAGAGGAGCTAGTGAAGGAACCTACAAGGATCAATCGGAGAGGAGTACTGAGTAGTGACCAACCAAGAAGTCTGTGCCAGAGCGAATTTCAAGGGTGGCCAAGGATGTAAAATGGCAGAGAGGATGACGGCCGAGAAGATGTGGCTGAGGTCCTCGATGACGTTTAAAATCACAAGAGGCGTTTCCCACGGAGAAGTGCACGTGCAGTCAGCTTGCCATTCAGCTTTAGCACGGCAGTCCTACAGTGTTGGCTGTGGTGACACCAAAAAGCGGAGGTGGCACAAAGGGCAAAGGCGTCATGATCAGAAAATGCAGCCTGGTGACAGACGGGGAGACCCATGTAGTGGGGTGTTCTGTGTTATTTTCATGAGGGGAGCTTTGCACACACATGTGGACTGACGAAAGCCAGTGGAAGAGGAAAGATTTAAATAACAAGCAGCTGGGCACCATGGCTCATGCCTCTAATGCCAACACTTTGGGAGGCCGAGGTGGGAGGACTGCTTGAGGCTAGGAGTTCAAGACCAGCCTGGGCAACACTGTGAGACTCCATCTCTAATTAAAATAAAGAAACAAAATTAAAATATTAGCAAGGGGCCGGGTGTGGTGGCTCACACCTGTAATCCCAGCACTTTGGGAGGCCCAAGCAGGTGGATCAGCTGAGGTCAGGAGTTCAAGACCAGCCTAGCCAACATGGTGAAACCCTGTCTCTATAAAAATACAAAAATTAGCTGGGCATGATGGTGGGTGCCTGTAATCCCAGCTACTCAGGAGGCTAAGGTGGGAGAATCACTTGAACCCAAGAGGCAGAGGTTGCAGTGATCTGAAATCACGCCACAAAATCCATCTCAAAAAATAAAAATAAAAATAAAATCTTAGCAAGGGATGAAACAAGATAAAAGGGAAATAAAGTAGAATTACAAAAGAAGGGACCCGACAAACTCCATGAAGAAAAATGGCTATTGAACTGAAAGCACACACTTAAACTTTACTTTCTTGAGAACAGGCTTTAAGGGGAAGGGTGTGTGTGTGTGTTGAAGGGTGTATGTGTTGAAGGGAGAGGAACATCTGTGGGTGTATGAATGTTGGAAAAGGAAGGTTATGTATTTGGCTGCAACAAGGCAAATAAAAGATCAGAGCTAAAAGGCAGAAACCACCTGAACAAAGCCCCTTCAGCTAGTTTAGAAACTAAAAAATTTGTCTACTGAGACTGTTCCCTTTTTTTTTTTTTTTTTTTTTTTTTTGAGTGGTCTCACTCTGTCACCCAGGCTGGAGTGCAGTGGCACGATCTCAGATCACTGCAACCTCCACTTCCCAAGTTCAAGTGATTCTCCTGCCTCAACCTCTTGTGTAGCTGGGACTACAGGCATGCACCACCACACGCAGCTAATTCTTGTATTTTAAGTAGAGAGGGGGTTTCACCATGTTGGCCAGGCTGGTCTCGAACTCCTGACCTCAGGTGATCTGCCCGCCTCAGTCTCCCAAAGGGCTGGGATTACAGGCGTCAGCCACCTCACCTGGCCTTGTCCCCAATTTTAGCCCATCAGGATTGCAGAGAAAAAGAGGACTCACATTTGCTGAGATTTTTCTCTCCTTACGGGACTCCTGTTACTGCACTCAACATATTTTAATCTAATTACCTGAGCCTTTTATTTCCAAAAAACTTTCCAGAACTCATTCTCTCCCCATCCTCTTACCTGCCCATTAATAATAGACTTAATTGTTTGGCATAAATAAGGCTTGTTTGACATAGTAATGAAAAGAAGGCAGAAAGTCTTAACAACAGTAAGTGGATCACATTGGACTCGAGTTCTTTTCCTTTTCTCCGCCCTAACTCCAACCAGCGTTTCAGCATCTTTCATCATGCAGTTAAGCCTGATAATCTCCAAACGACTCATGAGGAAAAACACCACCCCCATCTCACCACCCTCTATTCTAGGATGGACAAAGCTGACTATGGACCGAGCAGGCCTCACATGAGACCCAAGAGAAATAAGCGTCACACAGATCTTAAAAAATTGTCTCCTCGAATCCTATTTAAGTATAGAGATATCAAATGCACATAGGTAAATACAATTGTTAGTTTAAACAATGAATTGTGCTGGTCTTTGGCAGATATTTTTTTATATTGAGTTTCTGAAATGTGATTCTTCTTTTGGAAATGTGGAGATACATGTTCAGGAACAGTCTTCTAACACACCCCACAAAAATAGCATTGGTACTCATAGTGCTAGACATGTGCACCCTCCTCTTTAAGGGTAGAGACCATTTCTTTTCCCTCCCTCCCTCCCTTCCTTCTCCTTCCTTCCTTCCTCCCTCTCCCCCTTCCTTTCTTTTTCTCTTTCTTTCTTTCTTTTCTTCCTTCTCTCTTCCTTTCTTTCTTAGAAATAGGGCTTCACTCTGTTGCGTGCTACACACCATCTCTAATCCATCTCTGTGTATCCACATTCTAGCACACTGTACTCTACAAATATGATTTAATTTTTAGACACCACATAAGTGATACATTATCCCTATTTTGTGGAGAGGGACATTGAAGTTACAAGCTGAGCTTATGGGAAGCAAATGGAAGGGGATTTGAAGCAAGTATGAACCAAGGTCTGCCACATTGCCACGTCAGGAAGCCTCCATGGTGAGGGAAGTAACTGTATAGCCAGAGCCTTGTGCCAAGCACAAGTATTTGTTGAATGAATCAAATACAGCACCAGGGGCTTTTAAGCATCAATAAACGAAGGAGGACATTGACTTTTCTTGACTGTATGCTATCTTCCAAGGACTTGATTTGTGTTAAGTCATTTAATCCCCAGTAAAATACCTGAAAGAGATAACACCATGTTTTACAGATGAGGACACTGAGCCTAAAGCGAGCTAAGTAAATAATCTACCAGTGGAAAAGGGTACATATATGCCATTTCTGATCCTCCTCCTCCTCCTGTCTCCACTAGGCAGAAGCGTTAGTCCCCGACTGGCAGTAACTCACCCTGGAGCCTCCTGGGGATAGAGCCCGGGATACTTCTGCCTGTCTCTCATCTTCCAAGTTTCAACAAGTCATTTGATCGGTACAATCACACCTAGTACAAACGGCTCATGAGATAGCACTATGACAGAGTTCTTCATGTGTTAGATTGCAGCAGTATTCAACCACAGCCTTATTCAGTGGCTGGAAAACCTGATCCTCCTTTGGTAAGTGTATTTGTTTTCCTGTTACATTTTGCATTTATGGATAAAGAACGCTTTGATACTACATTTTTGTTATGCCAGAAATGTTTACTGTCCTTGTATTATCGAATCAATGAATTAGGGAGAGGTTACTACAAAGGGATCAGTGCATTTTTAATGAAACTGCATGATAAAACTTGTTATTCACTGCGAATAATGGCAGGTCTATGAGATTTGCATGGGTAAGAGCTTTGTGAGTTTATCTGAAAGCATACATAATGGGTCTCATTTAGCTGTAACATGAAAATCATGATTCTTAGAGATTCTAGTAAGTATTAAATCCATTGTTTATTCAGATGATTTACACCCTTCTCTGTGATCAGTTGACCTACATAAAGTTATTAACTATAAATTTACCTTTAAAACTTTATTATTTTTTCCCTAAATCATGATTGTTCTTTTTTTCCCTTGACTCCAAGCTTCAGAAAGGAATACTATTAAGATAATCCCTGAGCATATGTGGGATATGTACTTGAACTCACCATATGCCAGTCGGGAAAACTGGTGTGGTCTCTTGAAGGCTTACACAGAGGGAGAGCAGAAACATTCCATTGCTAAGATTAGGCTAGTTTGCCAGATTAGAAGAGCTTTTTAATTACATGAGTGCAGCTGTTTTAAATAAACGCTCATAATCACTAAAATAGACATACAATAAATATGACCCTCAAAAGCAGGGATTTTGTTTATGCTCTTCATATTGAATCTCTAAGTCTATGTTACCTGGCACACAACTAACAGTTGATAAGTATTTACTAAATGAAAAAAAGAATCTTAAGAATATCAGAGCAACCCTACGGTATTTATTACTTCAACTGTATAAACGTAAGGCAGTCTGGAGAGTTCCTATTGGTTAGCAGGTCTTTATGAGACACATATGACAAAGTCTTTCATTATCTAATGACAATGAAGAGGCTGTACAGGAATCCATAAAATGCATAAAAATTCTTACCTCACCATTTGAAATAGTTTTTAAAATGTACACATATATGTGATGTACGGATTACTTATTACTCGTGTGATAAGAAATTTAGAAGCAACATCAAAGAAGTGTTGTATTGGGAATTACTTGAACAAAGGATGACATTTGTTACTTAAGAAAAGGCAAGTTGGAGCTAACTTTTTAGGGTGAAATGAATGGATTTGAATTTCAGAAATAAGTAAGTTGAGTATTATAGATTTTTCTTTAAATTTTTTTCTTATTCCATGCCTACGACATTTGTAGGTAAACCCAGAAAAATAACATTGCTTATATAATAATGACAGTGTGGTTGCAATACTGCTTTACCTTGTTGATAGTTTGATATCTGCAACCCATTGTCTTACTTAACCTTACTATTAGAAATCTGAGTTGTGAAAAACTCATGTAGAAAAACTGTGACATTTTAACCTTTAAATGAGGATAAATGTTATGATTTTTTGAAAATCACAATTTCAGTCCAAAATCTTCTAGACTGAAAAACTCAAGAGACATATAGTCTTAGTTTCTTAGGGCATATGTTGGAAGGGTCATCTTAGTTGCAGGAAAAAAATTAAATGCTTTTCATGTAGGTTGCATGCCTTTTAGATTAAAAAATGTTAATAAATATGTAAAACCTTTGAAGATTCACAGCAAGTGTTTTGACAGCTTTACATTGAAAAGCTGACAACTAATTATAAAAGCCTGACTGGACGAATTATTCAGATCAACATTAGATGCCTATTATATACAGAAACATGGGAATTATAGCTGCGTTAATATACTAAAGTCATGAGTTTAAAACATTCTAATGCGAACATGTAAGTCTTAATACTAAGATTCATTTCAAATAATAAGTATTTGTAATTTCTTGCCTCTCATTCAAGAAATCCTATTGATCCTACATTAGTCACACAAAAGACATTTTTTTCATTTGACTCATATGTTTATAATTTGTTTTACAGTCTTAAAATGACAAACATGAACCAAATAATTGATACAAAGTACCCCATACAAAGGGGCCGATAGCCAGATAATCTAAAACAACGAATATGATGCTCTTCTCATACCAGCAGCAACAAAATATTTTTGTTCTTCAAGGAACTTTTAGAATTGTATACAAAAATACGATAATAATTTCTAGAATGTAAACCTACTCATCTTTTAAATAGTGCATCTGTTTTATCTGTCTGTTTTAAGTATCTTCCCCCTAATCAAGATTCTTCTAGAGTAATGAAAACAAAAATTTCCTCTTACAAACAAGCTTTTGGGAAGCAGTTGTCTGTCAAATAGATACTGCTTCTTTCCTCCAATAAGAACACTCCCTCTGGCATTTAGGGGGGAAAAAAAGCAAGTTCTTAAATAGATTCAAACCATAAGAAAACCAGAAATAGATGCAACCAGACACCTGCTGACAAACAGTGACAAATCCCACTGACACTGCAGTGACCCCCTGTTAGTTGAGATTTAATTAAGGGGCATAATTAAGTCAGTGGAACAGAACACTAATGAGTGTTTTTTTTTTTAATATGAGTAATTACACGTAAAAATACAAAGTGTTATGGAGACCTAAATATATCATTAAAATGAACAGTATAGAATAACAGAGTGCTATGTATGCCTCTTCTATTGCTCTTAAAAAAAAAAAAAGGTGGACCATGTTTCAGGTTAAATAATACTCAGGCAAGTTTATGTTGGCCTCATGCTGAGAACATTTGTTATTCTAATTTTGCAACAATAAGCGACTATGTGTATTGAGATCCTGTTTTCAATGCAGATTCCATTGGCTTTGAAGTCTTTCTGCGTTTAGCATTTTGTCCAACTGCAAATGAGCAATTAGGAGCCTGTTTGCAAGTATTTGGCTTCCTATGGATCAGCTTATGGGGGTGTCCATCTGAGCTAGGAGACTTTGACAGATGTGGAAGACAGGCGGGCATTATTTACTAATTCAGAATGAGCTTTCATTTTAACCAGTTTTGTGGTATGCTTTGATTTGATCCTTGGTTTAGGCATTGATTTAACCCACAGGACTGTGGTCTACTGACTGGGAAATACCACAGAGGAAGGGAAATAGGACTGAAATAAAGTTGGTAACTTTTCAAACATGAAAATGAGGCATTTAGATCACAAGCTGAAATGACGAAAACAACCACATTTTATTCTGTGATTGAAAAGCATGCCTGTGTGGTTTGGGACTTGCTCCCGTGTTGGGAGTATTTTAGCTATGGTACCCTCAGCTGGTAGACTGAAGTCCTTGGCAGCTTTTTATCCATTTATCCAAGCAACAAGTGGAAAAGCAGATTCTTTTGATGGCTAGTGCTCCTTATTCAACTCAATGTAAGTAGTGATTCTGAATCTTTCTTCTAAGAAAGTTATTACGTTTCTTCTTGCAGGTACTAAACATGCCTCTCCAGTCTTCCTGTTTCTGGTCTAAGCTCTTTGCAATATTCCAGAGGAAAAGTAAAGGACATCTTTGAATCATTATTAAGAGGGGCCAATGGTCGGATGCTGCATGTTTCTACTGAGGGCAATATGAACAGGGATTGTGATAAGGATCCTTTGTAAATATATGTGAAAAGTATTTGTAATTTGTTGCCTCTCATCCAAGAATTAAATTCCTATTGATACTCATATGTTATCTGATCAGTTGTCCAATATTAACTTCTTGTAGTTAAATGTCAATGTATTTATGATGATAATGGAAAGTTTTTCCAGGTGAAGAATTTGTTTTTGACAAAGCTATTCAAGATAAAATGTCCACAAATAGGATTTTGATATTTCAGACAGTGGTGTGAGAATTCACCAAACATGAGGGTAATGGAACACGAAAGAACTGGAAAGGTTTACAGAGCTCATTTTTCCTTAATGCTTGCCATAAAGTAAGCATTATCTCTCTGACAAAGCGAGTATCACAATTATCAGGAATTATAAAACCAAAGGTATATATATATATATATATATATGAAATATATATATGTGTATATATATACACCTCAAACCAAAGTTAACAATTAAATTTTAAAATACCATAAATCAAAGCATATTAGAATCCAAATATTTTCATGAATGTTAAGTCTATGAACATTAAGAGGCTGAGGCAAAGTGATTTTTGCAGTCTTAGATTCTGTAGTACAACTTTTGAGAGGCCACACGAGGTTAATTCAAGTGACTGATTCCATTAATCTAGTGACCAGTTATATTCGATTGCAACATTTGAGCCATTAGACATATTTCTTGGTAGCACTGCCTGATGGTTCTTGTTAGGCAAATTAATCATTGATCTCTGTATAAAGCACCTTTTTCCAACTGTCTGTTCTCCCTCTTTCTCCAAAATCACCTCAAACTTTTTGGAAATAATAAAGAAAAATAGAGTAAGCCATTTGCTAAAAGCCTGGAAAGTGCAAAACAGTGATAAAGTCAAAAGCTGTTTGATACTATCTAGCTTTTAAGTAAGCAACTTTTGAAACCCAAATGACTAAATTCTGGACTGAGCCCGTCTTCCCAGAATGACACGTATGTTTGATTCTCAACATCCCTTTCACCATTTTTTTAACAAGGCCACCCTTATCAAGTCATGTATGAATGAACAGAACTGTCTTTCATTCCCCACTTGCCTCGAGGTTCAAAAGGAACTACTAAAATAGCAGCAACAAAAATCCAGCAGCCTGCCAGCGGGCTTGCACCGGTCCCATTCTTAAAGGCATGCAAAAGGTTGGAGAGCTCAGCAAAATTTTTATGTACGGGAGCAGGCCCAAGGAAAACTCATACGCCATAACCAATTGTGGACAGAGGATCATCTATCAGCAGACAAATGCAGGAACTCCAGAATGTCTCTCCTCAAATGAAATAATATATCTTTGAAAGCCAATGCCCGTTTTAGGCCCGAGGCCCATATATCAAGCCTGAGAGGCTTGTGGAATCGCTCCAGGGCCATTAACCTTCCACCTGTTTCCCCTTGTCCTTCAGGATGAGACCCTGCCCTTGATTTTACTCCCTTCCCCTGTTCATCTTCCGACAGAGTGTAAATGTAAAGCAGCGGGCCTGTGAAATAATTCAAAGGCAATGGACCAGGGGCATGGTTACAAATCTCTGCCACTGGCACTGTGACTTATGCAGGCAGTTTGTCACACATGAGCCAGGTGACCTCAGTGACATAACAGAGAAAAATATCGCCAGAGATCAAAGATGGGATTCGGAGAGCTCTAAGTAACTCTGCTCCATGGAGTGAGCAGGTTATATGGTACCCAAGGATTTCCCCTTATACCAATAACATTTGTTCTGGCGGAACAGAAAAGGTAGCCCAGGGACTCCCTAATTGAAATCATTTCTGTCAAGTAGAATTGAGGCCATTTCTGTAACATGAGGATTAGAATTTCTATTTTCTTGATCATGCCTTATAGTTGCTATGAATGCCAGCAATAGGCAACAGAAATCCATCTAACTCAACCTTAATACAGAAAAATTAATAGAATTAGAAAAACATAAAAGTGAGTCCATGAAGAATCTGTCAGCCCGAGTACTTAAAAGCTATTATTGTAAAGGTAAAAGGCAAGCTTTACTACTGCTTATAAATTTGCTAGGTCGAAAAGTGGTTAAGTAAATTTTTTAAGGCTTATGCTATTCATTAAAATGAACTGCACATGTTTATAATGTACTATGTATAAAATTAAAGTAAGATAGTAAAGGATCTAATGAGATCACATGCATGAAGTTACTTCATTCTCAGCAAACTGACACAAGAACAGAAAATCAAATACCACCTGTTCTCACTCATAGGTGGGTGTTGAACAATGAGAACATATGGACACAGGGAGGGGAGCATCACACACTGAGGTCTGTAGGGAGGGGGACTAGGGGAGGGACAGTGGGGGGTAGGGAGTTGGGGAGGGATAACATGGGAAGAAATGCCAGATATAGGTGATGGGGATGGAGGCAGCAAACCACATTGCCATGTATGTACCTATGCAACAATCCTGCATGCTCTTTACATGTACCCCCGAACCTAAAATGCAATAATACATATATATGTCCAAGACATTCTCCAGATCATATTAGAACTTAGGAAGATACAGAATGACCCCATGAATGGCTTAAAAAATAGAAGGATATATTGAAAGAAATTTAATAGTTGAAATACTCTTAATTATGAATGAGAATTAATTTCTATTTGTTACATAAAGTATGAGTTTCATCAGTTGTTTTGTGCATTCAAGTATTCTCTGTTGGGTCCAGAAAATGAACAAGACCTTGAAATAGTCATCCCTAGGCCCATTGTCTTTCCTGGAGGAGCATTAAAGTTTGAATTTTTCACAAATTAAAATAACTAACAATAATCAGCCTTGATTTGCTGGTTGAGAGAGGCAAGTGCACCTTAGTTCATTCCTTTCCTGTTGTAAAGCAAGGACTAGCTGGGATGTAAGTAGCTTCCCTGAGATACTGTACATACACACAGGAGTATCTCTTTCCTTCCAAGTGCTGTCTTTAGTGGACAAACTTGTGTTTTTTCCTTCTCCATGTGTGCTGACACCAATGCCAAATTTCTAGCATGTGGATATGTTAGAAAATAAAAACAATCAACTTTGTTTAATAATCAGAAAGTTCTGATGCCCATGTTTGGAGCAATTTGAAATGCCTGCTTGAATCTCCACAGAAATGTAAGGATATTAACCTTCTTTAACTAGCTTCTTTACCTGGGAGCATCATTAGGCTTCAATGGGTCCATGAAGCCCAGGGATTGCATGCAAAATTTTCTCCATTTTATGTATTTTTTTCTGGGAAAAATACAAGCTATCATCAGATACTTAAAGAATGTTAACAGTGACTGTGAGAGAACAAAATTCGAAACCCTAAACTAAAGTCAAAAACTGTGAGAGCCCTAAAGGTCATCCAGACTGATGTACCATCTTGCAAATGAGAAAAAGTTCGAGGAAGAGGGAGCTGCACAACCATTAAATTGATGCAAAATTAATCACACTTTTTCTTTGAGACCAAGTCTTATTTTGTCATTCAGGCTAGAGTGCAATGGCACAATCTTGGCTCACTGAAACCTCTGCCTCCTGGGTTCCAGTGATTCTCCTGCCTCAGCCTCCTGAGTAGCTGGGATTACAGGCACCCTCCACGATGCCAGGGTAATTTTTGTATTTTTAGTAGAGATGGGGTTTTACCATGTTGGCCAGGCTGGTCTTGAACTCCTGACCTTAGGTGATCCGCCCACCTCGGCCTCCCAAAGTGCTGGGATTACAGGCTTGAGCCACCGAACCCGGCCTAATTGAGGTTTTAATGGCAAAAACCACAATTAATTTTGCACTAACCTAATACAATTTGTTAAACAACAGCTAGTGAAAATGAGTTACTGAAACTCCAGAGTTTGCTTCTTAATCCAGGACCTCTTCCTCTACATGTGATACCAATCTTTCCTTTGGCTGTTGTTTAAAAGTCAGATTTTGTTGTATGTCCCTTAAAATAATTTTTCTTTGATTCTGAAACCTAATTATGAGAAATACATATGTTTTTAAAAGAACATAAAACATTTTATAATTATGGCCTTAGGCATCTGTTGGTATTAATACATATTTAAAAGACTTTCATTTGTAGATTAAAATTTGTTTTTTATAAAAACAGTACTAAAATAGTAGATATTATGCCTTAAACACTTGTTAGGTTTTTTCTTAAAAAAGATAGTTTGTATACATGTCACATGATATGGTCTAACTTTTAAGTAGCTTTGTTGTATCAAATTCATTGTAAGTACATTTTAAATTTCTCTATAATTAATATTTAATTTATACAAATTAATCCATTATCTCTTAAAGTGAGTGAGTTAGGGGATGTTCTTTTGTAATATTTATCAGAATCTCAAACCAAGATCATGCAATGTCACCTATTACCAAAAAATGTTGCTACTTAATGTTTATTTTGAATTCTCCATACTTCCAAATTATTAACAAAAATGCTAAGCAAGTCATGCTATTCATTTAAATGGCAACTCTACATCTATTCAATAGTAAAAACACTAAATCTGAAAAGATGTTAGTTGTTCTTGAATTCTCAAATCAAGGAAGGCATTGAATATTCTCAGTAAGCTACTTAAATTAGTCACTCCTTTTAGAAGAAAGTACAGGAGAAAAAAAATGAAAAAGATATTGTAATAGTAAGTTAACCTAAAATTTTTAATCCGCTAATGCTCTGCAATTTAAAACAAATAAGATATGGTTAGCCTGCAGACCAAAAAAAAAAAAAAAAAAAAAAATTCCTGGGCATGAATCACTGCTTACATTCTTTTCCATCCACAAACAATTTCATTTGGGAAAGTTGCCACATAGTATCGACAGTGACAACAAATGGCATTGTCCCATGAACATCTGTTTCCGACTCCCACACTGATACTGCAGGCTGGGTACTTAGGACTTAGTTGGTCTTCACAAGTCGCTGAGCCACAAAGGAACTGGAAATCACTGGTACGTTGAGGTTTTATTATTGGAACACAGGAAAACTTTATCATCATGCTGGGAAGTTCTGTATCTTTTGAAATATTGGAACCGGGGTTATGTTAGCACATTAAACCATGCGGAAGACTACTTCTGAAGAAAGGGGAGGAAAAAAACTGTTTCTTGTCTATTATGTCCTTGGGTTGAGGTTCCCACTCAATCTTCATATAACTTCCTCACCCACCCTCAACCGAAAACTGTTTTGTTTTTAAAAGATGTTATTGAGTTTAGCTTCTTGTTAAAATTGAGAGAACAGAATACCAAAGGAATTCTAAGCAAAACATGATAAATAAACACTATTGTTTCTTAACCAAAAAAAAAAAAAAAAAAAAAAAAAGAATCCAGAAAAGCTTTTATATACACTTTTATTTTTTCTAAATTCACACTACCATGCTTCACATTTTCTGAAAGCCTGGCGATATAAGGCTCATAAAAATGCTTGACTAGAACAATCCTCATCTCAGCCCACAATGTTAAAAGGAGGAGGGCAAAGAGCTGCTGGGAGAAAAGCCAGTGTGAGTGGATAAGTGGAGAGGTGGCGACAAGGCACAGACGTGCAACGTTGGCCTTTGCTGCTGAACTTTTGCTGTAAGGGTAATGGTTTATGCTCATCTTTCAAGAATGCTTCAAGTGCACATGACACATTAATACTGTTTTACACCTCTTCTCTGTGTTGCACTTAGTTTTAACAAAAGTTTAACTGTTTGCATGCTCCAAATTAATTTGCACATTGCTGAAGCAAAGAGGCTTCCTTTTCTGGCACTTAGTTTTAACAAAAGCAATAGTAAAAGTGAAAGTTATTCACAATGGTAATTCTAAATCAACCTATATTAAAACCACTGGCATGCACCAAATTAATTTGCATATTGCTGAAGCAAAAAGGCCTCCTTTTTTTGCAAAGAGGCTTTCCTTTTTCCACTTATGTTGATGGTAATGTTCAGTGGGATATGCAGTCAATGTCTGACTTATGTATACTCGGTAAATGGTTCATTCTAAAAATATATATATAGGAACATATTATATAAAATATTGTCTACCTCATCATCACACAAAATAGGCACTCAAACAAATATCTGTTGAATAGATCACCAAATGAAATTATCACAGAGCTGTCTGGTTGAAGATAGGACAATAATAAATTCCTACTGGAGAGAAATAATTCTAATATTCATTAGAATACACATATAGTTTGTGAAGAAGGAATATATGTTTTAAAAAATAATTATTACTAAATATCATATCTTCATAATTTCACATGCTGTAAACCACTAAAAAAGTAACTAAAAAATAATCATTCAGTCTATCATTGCTACTTATTGGAAAGTATATCCATATTTGGAGAAGTTGGGTTTTTTTTGTCCATAGTGATTTAAAAACAAAAAACAAAGTGTTTGAGATTTCTGTTTCTCTCACATTTTTCTTTCCTTTCTTCCTTTCTTTCTCTCTTTCTTTTTTTAGATTAAAGATAGGGTCTTGCTATGTTAGTCTTCAATTCCTGGCCTCAAACAATCTTCCCACCTCAGCCTCCCAAAGTGCTAGGATTTCAGGTGTGAATCCATTGCACCCGGCCTCTCCCACTTTTAACTACAGTCTCATAATCAATTCTTAACTGCACTCATAATTAGTCAACAAAAAGGAAATAAAACATTAATAAACAGGCAATCAAAAATTAGAAATAGATCTATAATATTCATGCACATGAATCATTTCATTACCAAATAAAAGACAAAACTGGAGTTTGTTATATGTGTTATATAGGATGATAATAGCCTATTTATATTGTCTTTTATGCTTTTTAGCATACTTTTATTATGTCATTGATTCCTCAAGAGGCCCAAGTATAGCCATTTTCATCCAACTCAGTCTTGAAGAAAAATTCAAGAGGAATTCTTTAAGATCGAGTTGATTCAAATGGCACCATCTCTGCAAAGTTTTCCCTGGTACCCCCTCCACAGGCAGAAAAGCTCTGCCCTGTGTTTTTATAACAGCTATCATCTGTTATACACCCTTTGTCAGTTCTAATTACAAGTTCAAAAGTGTGTCTCCCAGCAGTGCAAGGCTAGGGAGCAAGGACTGGGTATCTTAATTGACTTCATATCCCTACTGCTTTGCAATGTGCCTGGCATATTGAGGGGCTCCGTGTATGTTTGCTACAGTAACTAATCAAGAAACTGTGGCTCAGAGAAGTTGTGTCTGTGTGTGTGTGTGTGTGTGTGTGTGTGTGTGTGTGTGTGTGTGTATCAGTGGGCCCTACATATCTGCGATTCTGTATCTTCTACATCTGTGGATTCAACCATGGATCAAAAGTATTTGGGGAAAAAACTGTGTCTGTAGTAAACATGTACAGACTTTTTTGTCATTATTTCCTAAACAATACAGTATAACAACGACTTATACTCTATTAGGTATTGTAATTTGAAGATAATTTAAGGTATATGAGAGATTATATGTAAATACTGTGCCATTTTTATATCAGAGAGTTGAGCATTCTCAGATGTTAATATCTGTGGAAGGTCCTGAAACCAATCACCCACAGACACCAAGAGACAACTGTGTGTGTGTGTGTGTGTGTGTGTGTGTGTGTGTGTAAATGCTTTGACCAAAGTCATAGAGCACATTACTGGCTCAGGTGAAACTGAGACCTGACGTTTGCTTCAGCTGTTCACTATGCACTGCTTCTTCCATTTTCAACTACATTAACCGATCCTCTGTAGATGCAAACTAATAGCAACCAAATAAGTTAACCAAAAGGCAAGCAGTCAATGCTGATTTTACTAAGGAAGTAAAGATAAAATTCTTCATCACATCTTGTGTCACCTAGAGGAAACATCAGCCTGCCAATTTCACAAACATGCCGGTAAAAGAATTCCCTTGGCAAAGTGACAGCATGGAAACGTCCCTTCTAAAAATCAATTAACCCTCTAATTTCATGAGCTTGGTAGAAACATTTCCTATGCCATGGAATACAAGGCTCAGGGAGATGCTCTTCCCCTTTCTATTTCTGGACATCTTCTTTTGTTCAGACTTGCTAATAATAGTAGCAGAGCTGGAGGTGCTATTTATAGTCCTGAAAGCAGCATGACTCTGTGCACACTTTATTCACTTATATTTCCTGTGTTTATTGTAGCCTTACCTTTTTAGCAATTAAAAGTGTTCATCCAAGATTTTATTTAGCAACAATTCAGTTGTAAATAAATAGCTTTTCTTTTAATACATGAAAGCCTATATATAGACTCATTCAAATATTTTACTCCCACTTCCTTATTAACTAAAAACAGATTTCAGTGGTCAGTAGGGGTATACAACTGTGTTTTCTTTCCAAGTTTTATACAAGATTTAATTATTTGGCCTTCAGGTGTTTTGATTAAATGAGTGTCAAATTATGAGGTAAATCATGCATTATCAAATCACTCAAATTTTGTCTTAGATACTGGAGGAAAATTGGTATTATAGCCAACCTACCATGAATTTATTAATCAACAGACTATAACTTTGAATTTATCTGATTGCTATGTAATATGGTTAGAATATATAATAGTTAAAAATGTTTCCTCCGCTTCATAAAAAAATGCTTGCTGGAATACAAGTTCTCTAAAAATGGTTCCACCTAGGAGTTCCCATTAAACCAGTGGGCTTTTCTAGTATTAGAAACACTCAAAAACAGAAAAGTTAATTTTTCTAGATTTGCTTCTGGTATTCCTTTACCTGGATTTATATAAATGAGTTAGGACCTACCCCTTTAGAAGCAATTCCTTGTGATGATAGTCACACCAAACACGAATCAATTTCTTCACCACATCTAAGACAACAAAAGTGCATATTTTGCCAGCTTGGACCAACATTGCATATCTGTTTTGTCCTTTATCACATAAGATAGATTGTTTCCATCACCAAGTAACGCTCAAGGTAGTTTGTGTGCATCTATTCTATAACTGATCAATTTTTAAGACTTTCAGAAAAAAAATCTGCTAAATATTTTAATCGGTTCTGTCTCTGAGCAGAGAAATACTGAGAAACACAGGTGGTGCTAGATCCTGTGGTCACACTGAATATCAGCTCTGCTCTTCATCACAACCTCAAAATCCACTAGAATTGAGACAATTAGGTTTTTAATCTAAAATAGCCTATTTAGAGAAATAATTAGCAGTTAATTAGAGCATTCTATCTCAAAAGCTCTCTTCTAATAAGTGTATTTTTTACTCGTCTACTCTAAACCTGATCAAACCAAAAGATTCAGCAAAAGTGGGAGCAATTATGTAAACATTCATTCAGCCATTCTAAATATGGGATAACTTAACTTCTAGATTTGCCCTATACTCAAATGTAATGAAACAGCAGATTTTTGGGAACTGTTGTTTTAAGTGCCCTTTCAATGTGTTTTTACCTAGGGTTTTGTTTCTATAAAGTTGATGCTACATAAATGCCCCTTAGCTCAGAAGCCATTGTGAAACATTACAGCTGTGCAGAAGAGTGTTTTCAGATCTAAACTAATTATTGATGTGTTATTTTTCTCTACCTTCTAAAGTGAAATGAGACAGGGTTCAAAGCTGTGGAAAAACCTAGAGCAAAAGCATATTAAATATTTTGTGGATATTAATTCCTCTCTCTGGAAATGTTCTGTCTGGTACATTTGATTTAGAAATTGAAGAACGTTAATCAAAATAGTCCTATAAATGATGTGACCTAATCTCAAATTCTCATTAGGCAGCCAGCTGGGTAAATAATTTCAAACCAAAGAGGTCAATTGCTCTAAAAAGGATGTCTTGTAAAAGGACGTATACATCTGGAAAGATAGAGAGTTTTGCTCTCATTTCAAAAGATAAATTCATTTTTACTCTCTTACAAAGTATTGCCAACATGTTTCTACTATTCCCCACAGATTCTTCCAGAATTCTCCCTTTTACCTGAGAGCCTGCACACACAGACTAAAACTCTGCTATGCATCTTAACTGCTCAGGTGTATACACAGGAGTGGCACATCCCCACGGAGCAAAAGCCAGCCACTTAAACCAGCTCTAAATCAGGTTTTTGTATATATTTGGCAGGGAGGAGGATTTGGAACAGAATTTCGATTAAATGTAAGTATGCAGAAATAGTGAGTGATTTTTCTTTTTTTTTTTTTTGAGACAGAGTCTCACTCTCTCACCTAGGCTGGAGGGCAGTGGTGCAATCTCGACTCACTGTAGCCTGGACATCCTGAGCTCAAGCAATCCTCCTGCTTCAGCTTCTCAAGTAACTAAGTCCTCAGATGCATGCTACTACACCTGGCTAATTTTTAAATTTTTGTAGAGGCAGGTCACTATGCTGACTCTCCTTGTCTTAGGCTCGAGAGATTCTCCTGATTTGGCCTCCCAAGTGCTGGGATTGCAGGTATGAGCCACAGTATCTGGCTCATCATTTCATTTAAAATATATATATTCTTGACATATAGCTGATTTAAAAATAAAAATCATCAGACATTCCAAAATATGACTGGCTCATAAAATTTGCTAGGCTACCTTCTCTGTGTACCTTAACGATTCCTTAAGCTAAAAGACTGAGAAAGCCCAAGCTCACACAAACGCTCAAGGGAGTTCTACCATCCATTCATTTAACTAACATATACTGACAGCTTATTATGAACAGGAAAGTAGATGCCTGGCAAAAATTACCTAAAATCAACTGTGTACAAAACTACTACCCTGTACGATTTATATCAGTCCAACTACCTCACAAATGAGAAGTACTTAAGAATGTCACTTTATTTTTCTGGCAAAATTAGAAGGGAATAAAGATCACTTAAAAACATTTTCTCTTAGCCTTTTAGATTTATGTTGAACTTTGAGCTCTGGAGAGCAATCTCTTCATAAAAATATCTCTCTAACAGCCCATTTTAAAGCCAACTAGAGTTCGTCTTAGAGATAACTATTCATGGACACATGTATAATATTGAGACATAATTAGAGATTATGTTTTCCAATGTTCTTCTTAATTAGTCACTTAAGAATTCTAATCTTTTTCCTTTGAAATGAAGGGCAAGACTGAGTAAATAAAATCAAATAGGAAATATGAGATAACTTAGTTTTTAATGTGATTCCTTTTATGAATAGAAAAATTGAATTTCTGCAGTATGAGAACCTCCAAAACCTTTATGACATACTTTATAATCTTACCATAGGAAACCCCACATTTTTCTAATTAGATAATAGTAAAACCTGTATCTATATGCAATACTATTGCTATTGTAGAATATGAATTGTTTGGGCAGGCACAGTGGCTCACGTCTGTAATCTCAGCCATTTGGGAGGCAGAGGTGGGTGGATCACTTGAGGCCAGGAGTTCAAGATTGGCCTGACCAACACGTTAAAACTCCATCTCTACTAAACATACAAAAGTTAGCTGAGTATGGTGGTGCATGCCTGTAATCCCTGCTACTCAGGAGGCTGAGGCAGGAGAATCACTTGAACCCGGGAGGCAGTGAGCCTAGATTGCACCATTGCACTCCAGCCCGGGTAACAAGAGCAGAACTCCATCTCAAAATAAATAAATAAATAAATAAATGAATAAATTGTCCATAAATTCTTCATCAGAACTAAAAGAGAACTTACAGCATTTTCCATTTAAATTTGTTTGATATACATATTAGGAATTTCTTAGGGTAAGGAGAGTGAAATTGAACTAATGGGACTATGCCTGGTATTAGCTAGTCTAGGTGAGCTTTGGAGAAGGTGGAATGGTTAAGGCTGAATAGCCAGAGAGTGTCTATTGAGACTATAAATGTTGAGCTCAGCCCAGAGAAAAATTACTCCTTTAGTCTCCAGGCATGACTTTCTTGATAATCCCTAGGTCAATGAGAAATTATTTTTAGAAAGAAAAACTCACTACAGATGTCTGAGGTTAATATTTATTTTCAGTCAATTTGAATAGTATAGACTTAAATCCTATTTCATCAAATTTTGAAATATCATCATCTGTGTAGATTTCTATCTTTATTTCCACCTCCTCCTAGCCCAAATGATATTCTACACAAGAAATACCTTAGCAGAACTGCAAATCGGAAGCAGATTTACCTGAAAGTAATGAGCCTCAGCTTCAGCAGCCTTTACTTGCACGGGCAATTCCATGGCTTTTTGAGGGACCCAAGAAATGTGTATGCTCCATGTCTAATGCTTTTGTAAAATGTGCAAAAGAAAGAGATTTTTGTGGTCTTTTTCATTGAGAACTTCCTAAGTTGTATAACATTTAGGGTCCACAAGGCTGGGATTAATCTCTGCTGCAAGCGACCACTGACTTAGGCTAATAAGTAAACTGGCAAGAAGGCTTTTCAACTTCAAAGATACCAGAAAAAACAGTATCAATTTTTTTTTTTCAAATGACTAGAAGTAAATTAAGGAAGGTTCGAAGTAGTGGGAAACAGTCCTGTTGGAATATTGGGAGACTTAGGAATGATAACAGATGAAACACTCATTGCTATTAGCAGGGTTATTGATTCTGATATGTATGACATATTTATGCTCATCTGTAATTTTGTAGATAAATCCCTGGATTTGTTTTATAATCCAAACCCTGACACTGCTCTGCCCCAGGAGGAGAGAAGCCTTGGGAAGACTATAGCTTGGATTCTCATGCTACTATAGAAAAGAAAGTTGAAAGAGTTCTTTAAAAAGCAACAAAGATGATTAAAGAATTGAAGATAAAGCTTACAAAAAATATTTAAAATAACTAGCAACTTTATGCTCATAAAAAGGACAACAGAGGAAAAGAAACTGGGTCTATGCCAAGGCACCGACGCAAACATTGGATGAAATTCATCTATAGGTTTTGTACTGAAGTAGAAAAATACCTTTAAAGGTAACATTTCACACCTTAAAAACAAGGAGTCCAAAGTTCCCTGAGCTCAGAGTCAACCTCAGAACCAAGCACGTCAAAGGAGGAAGCACTAAATGTTATCAGTCATTATTTCTCTGCATATGTAGCCAATTGAATCTGCAGGCTGGTGTCTACATAGGTGCTTAGCCTTTTTTGTGTGTTTTTAAATATTTGTTTTAGGCTCAGGGGTACATGGGAAAGTTTGTTACCTAGGTGAGCTCGTGTCATGGGGGTCTGTTGTACAGATTATTTTATCACCCAGGTATTAAGTCCAGCACCCAGTAGTTATTTTTTCTGCTCTCTCTCTCATCCCACCCTCCACCCCCAAGCAGATTCCAGTGTCTGCTGTTCCCTTCTTTGTGTTCATGAATTCTCATCATTTAGCTCCTACTTATTTTTTTTGAGAAGGATTTTCACTCTCATTGCCCAGGCTCGAGTGCAATGGCACAATCTTGGCTCACTACAACCTCCGCCTCCTGGATTCAGGCGATTCTCCTGTCTCAGCTTCCTGAGTAGCTGGGATTACAGGCATGCGCCACCATGCCCAGCTAATTTTGTATTTTTAGTAGAGATGTGGTTTCTCCATATTGGTCAGGCGGGTCTCAAACTCCCGACCTCAGGTGATCCGCCCACTTCAACCTCCCAAAGTGCTGGGATTACAGGCATGAGCCACTGCACACAGCCAGCTCCCACTTATAAGTGACAATACGAAGTATTTGGTTTTCTGTCCCTGCATTTGTTTGTCAAGGATAATGGCCTCTAGCTCCATCCATGTTTCTGCAAAAGACAGGATCTCATTCTTTTTTATGGCTGCATAGATAGGTGATCAGTCTTATTTAGACCCCTCTGTCTTAATTACTGAAATAAATTTAGACTCCCTAATGTCTAAATTTTTTAGGTTTTTACATAGCTGCAATTCAGCAAGTCATCATGTAAAAGGTTATGATGAAGCAAAGGGTAGCCACGTGTTCCATCTCTATGGACAGGCCCACAGGGAATGACTCGTGGTGCAGAAGGAAGGATTTAAGTTGTACATAAAAGAATGTCTTGACTACTGTCAAGACTTTAAAATAGATGGCAGGGAGCGGGTGCGGTGGCTAACACTTGTAATCCCAGCATTTAGGGAGGCCAAGGCGGGCGGATCACCTGAGGTCAGGAATTCCAGACCAGTCTGGCCAACATGGAGAAACCCCGTCTCTACTAAAAATACAAAAAATTAGCCAGGCGTGGTGGCACATGCCTGGAATCCCAGCTACTCGGAAGGCTGAGGCAGGAGAAGTGCTTGAATCTGCGAGGCAGAGGTTGCGGTGAGCCAAGATCTCGCCATAGCACTCCAGCCTAGGCAACAAAAGCGAAACTCCGTCTCAAAAACGAACAAACAACAACAACAAAACAAATAAAATAAATAAATAATTAATTTAATAGATGGCAGGAAACATGTAGAGAATGGATCCCCACCCCTGAGAAATCTCTGGGAAGAGCTTGAATTTATATCTGTGTGGGGTGCTTTAGCTGTGCCTTCTTGAATAAAAATAAGGATTACGATAAATGAATAGTTCCCAAAGGTGACATCTGAGAATTGGCTCTGGCACCTGGATCTATTTATTCAGGGAAGGTTTAGAACATGTGCAGGATTTGCCCCTAAATATTATGGTTACCCTTCTCCACAAGGGGCTCCCAATGGCTTAAGCCAAAAACCTGAGTCTTGCCTGCCTCATCTTCTCTCAAAGTCCTTTGGGCAAATTCTATCAGCTTTACCTCAACATATATTTTGGGTCCATCAACTTCTCCTCCATCTCCATTCTCATGCCTTGATCTAAGCCACCATCTCTTCATCTCTCCTGTTTCCTCTCTTGCTTCCCTTCAATGTTTTTCCCATCTGCAGCCAGTGCAATAATTTTTCTAATGAGAATTTGATGAAATCACTCCACTGCTTAAAATCCTCTTACATCTTCCTATTCCAAACAATAAAATCAAAGCCCTCCATGGGCTGGACCTTGTCAAACTCTTTGACATTTTCAAGAGCAGTATTTCCCCCACAATCACAGATTTCTAGGTGCAGTGACCTTTCTTCATTTTTTTGAAAATACCAAGCTAGTTTCTATCTCAGGATTTCATGGAGCACCACTTGGAGCACCGCTGCACTTCAGCCTGGGTGACAGAGTGAGGCTCCGTCTCAAAAAAATAAAATTAAAAAATAAAAAGAAACCGGGTGAGGCCGGGTTCAGAGGCTCATGCCTGTAATCCCAGCACTTTGGGGGGTCGAGGCAGGCGGATCACCTGAGGTCTGGAGTTCGATACCAGCCTGACCAACATAGAGAAACCCTGATCTACTAAAAATACAGAATTAGCCAGACATGGTGGCACATGCCTGTAATCCAGCTACTTGAGAGGCTTAGGCAGGAGAATTGCCTGAACCTGGGAGGCAGAGGTTGCCATGAGCCGAGATGGCACTATTGCACTCCAGCCTGGGCAATAAGAATGGAACTCTGTCTCAAAATAATAAAATAAATTAAATAAATAAATAAATAAACTTTCCGGTCAAAAAGAATGTTATACTGAAGAAATCTGAGGGCTGGGCATGATGGCTCATGCCTGTATAAACCCAACACTTTGGGAGGCTGTGGCAGAAGAATTGCTTTAGCCTAGGAGTTTGAGACATAGCTAGGCAGCAACATAGCTAAGCCCCACATCTACAAGAAATAAATAAAATTTTAAACATTACATTTGTTTAAATTAAATATGAAACGAGGACCAAGACCTCAAATACATACATGTTACCAATAATCAAAATTTAGGAGACAATAACAAAAATAACTAAGCACATAAAAGATATCACTTCCTTTACTACAACAACAATGAACTTTAGACAGTAAATTGGAAACAAAACAACACTGAAATGCACTTTAAGCTAACTGTTGGCAATTAAGGGAAATCCTATGCCAGAACCGAAATTGTGACGTTATGTGGCAGGCATATGTCCCTGGTACATTTTCTTTTATTTTTGTTTTTTTTTTTTCTGAGTTGGTGTCTTGCTCTGTCACCCAGGCTAGAGTGCAGTGGTGTGATCTCAGCTCACTGTAACCTCCACCTCCTGGGTTCAAGCGATTCTCCTATCTCAGCCTCCTGAGTAGCTGGGAGTACAGGCACCCGCCACCGCACCTGGCTAATTTTTATATTTTTAGTAGAGATGGAGTTTCACCATCTTGGCCAGGATGGTCTTGAACTCCTTACCTTGTGATCCACCCACCTCAGTCTCTCAAAGTGCTGGGATTACAGGTGTGAGCCACCACGCCCAGCCTCCCCGGTACATTTTTTTCTGGCCCCCACATGCTTAAGTTTTTCCAGTGGCTCCCATTTGCCTTGAATAAAATCTATATAAGAACCATATGTAAATAACCTGTCCAGCTTTACCTTTTGCCCCTTCCCCACCCTCAACCTTCCAACCATAGGGATTACTTAAAGTTTCCAAAAAGTGCAATGCCAATGCCTCTGCATTTTTACATGAGCTGTTATCAGCTAGTGATGTCTCCCTGACATCCCCCCTGCACCACTGCTACCTTGTTGTCTATGAGAATTAAGTTGTACTTTCCAGTTCAACCATAATCTTATACATTGCCATAAACATAGCTAGGGTCATTTGTGTGCTGTCATAACCAAGTACTTGCACAAGATTTCAGGGTCAGAGTTTGCCATTGTGTTTAGTGCTGCATCAATGTTGGGAGGGGATCTACTTTAATTGAGAAAACTGCCATGGAGACTTAACATGTAAAGTGAAGATGGTTTCTGTCTTTTTTTTTTTTTTTTTTTTTTTTTTTGAGATGGAATCTTGCTCTGTTGCCCAGGCTGGAATACAATGGTGCAATCTCGGCTCGCTGCAACCTCCGCCTCCCCGGTTCAAGTGAATCTCCTACCTCAGCCTCCCAAGTAGCTGGGATTACAGGTGTGAGCCATCATGCCCGCTGCACGACATGTTCTTTAAGCAAAAATTGCAAACTATGAAAATAACATAATGTGAGAAATCTATTTCTATGATTTAGAATTTTATTAAGAAAATCAAAGACCTAGAGGAATTAATCTTCTGCCTTAATCTAAAAGCAGAAAGCTCAAGAATCTGTGACATCTTTGTTACAAACCTGTGCACAAAGAAGGACCCAGCCTTGTTCCCCAAGGATGCCATATTTCTGACTCTTTAAAATGTCATTCCTCTTCCTGATTTCCAATGTAGGCTGTCCTCCCAGAGCCTCACCTGATGCCATCTGGCCTGACCCAGCAGCTATTTTTTGTGTATGTGGTGGTGGGGACTTAGTCCTGTGAGGGGCTACTTTCTTAATGAGACTCCCTCATATACTGGAATGCTTCATTCTGGCTTAAGCTAGTCTGGTTTGCAATACTATTATGTCATTGATTCTGAAACATCTTATGGTTATAATTGCATTTTTTCATTCCTGCAGGCACATAAAATAGTGGTGCATCTTATAATTGATAATACAGTGACCTTATTCTGATAAAGAGTGCCATGAAAATACTAAAGGGTCTTCAGCTTCTTGTTCTACATTTTAGCCTATCCTGTAAGAATGCTACAGGCCCTTCTCTGAAAAGTCTACTTTACATAATGTTGCAGGAAATGTTGGTTAACATCAGGAGAGTGTAATAACAGTAGCTAAGTCTGATTCATTTTATGTGGCAGCAGAGAGCTCCCCACCATTCAGGTGTAGCCTTGGGTGCTTCCACTGCACTGATGTTTGTTTCTCTCTTCCAGTTACTCGGGTGAGTTGGCGCCTCAGGCTTTTCAGATACTTGCCTTTTGTCCAGCACTGCATCGTCCTCGCATATCCAAGGCTGTGTCTCCCTTCAGCATCACCACTCGGTAGTTATAATTCCGCCTTTTATCAGAAGCTGATACATTTTCATCAGCATCAGACCGTATTTCTATGTATTCAATATCTGACATAGAAGAATATTTTAGAGGAACCTATGCTCTGCAGCCTTTTGTCATTTAGAAACATATCAAGTAAGCCTACGAACAACAGATGAGGCTGACATTACCAGGGGAAAACATTGGCTGGTGTGGAACCTATTTGTCTGGCTGGGAGGATTCAGGAGCCTGGTGGTCTGGCCAGAAGCAACCCAGATGCCCCAGCCCTCAGCCTCAACTCTTCTTAGTTTCCCTGTTAAGAGTTTCCTCTGGGCCAGGCACAGTGGCTCACACCTATAATCCCAGTACTTTGGAAGGCTGAGGAGGGCGGATCACCTGAGGTCAGGAGTTTGAGACCAGCCTGGCCAACATGGTGAAACCCTGTCTCTACTAAAAATACAAAATTAGCCAGGTGTGGCAGTGCATGCCTGTAATCCCAGCTACTACTCAGGAGGCTGAGGTGGGAGAATCGCCTGAACCCAGGAGGCAGAGGTTGTAGTGAGCCAAGATCACACCATTGCACTCCAGCCTGGGTGACAGAATAGAGCGAGACTGTCTCAAAAAAAAAAAAGTTTCCTCCGGATGGTTTCTTATCACATTTTGGCTTATCCTGTCTACACTATGACAGAACCTATTATGTCATCAGCTAAATATAATGCCTGCTGCAGCCAAATATGTAAGTCCTGTTACGCTCTGGAACAGAAAACTTTATGTTTTCTTGCTACAAGATGTTGCCAAGATAAGAATTCTTAGAAAATCTCAAAGACATGCTTAGAAAGGGGTCCAGGGAGGTAATGCTGGCATGATGAGAGGTCACAAGGGGAAGAGCTGCAGAGAGGGCTTTGGAAAGAGCATTTGTGATACACCACAGTACTCACCTTGTCCACGATAGGTACTTCGCCACAGATCACGAATAATTTTATTGATTTCTTCCATTTTCATACTGTGAAACTTCATTATTGCTCTGGAAAAAGAAGACATTTGTACTTTATATAAAAGATATAATTATGTGTAAAAGTAATATTAAATACATAAAATTTAGAATGTATATAACAAAAACATAACTTCCTCAATATTTTCAATGGTAAAAGAATATATAGTAAAAACTAGAAAACATAAATAGCACCAAAACTTTGCTGCTTGGCTGGTACTGAAAATTGGTAGGCTTATTTCTAGTGATCCAGGGTTACCCTTCTCCATATTCACTATCTAGGATACAACAAATACTCCTTTAAGTAAATACTTAAATACTGTGAAAACTTCAGGAAACAATTTTTTTTTTTTGAGACAGTCTTGCTCTGTCGCCCAGGCTGGAGTGCAGTGGCATGATCTTGGCTCACTGCAACCTCTGCCTCCCGGGTTCAAGCAATTCTCCTGCCTCAGCCTCCTGAGTAGCTGGGACTGCAGGCGCAAGCCACCATACCCAGCTAATTTTTGTATTTTTTTTAGTAGAGACGGGGTTTCACCATGTTGGCCAGGATGGTCTCGATCTCTTGACCTCGTGATCCGCCTTCCTCGGCCTTTCAAAGTGCTGGGATTACAGCCATGAGCCACTGCACCTGGCCATGGGAACGTAATTTTTTAGTAGACTCTTTTCTTAGGCCATGGTAACTTACTGAAGAGACTGCTTCCACCGATACTCACAGGTCACAGGAAGGCCTGTTGAGTGGACAAGAGGGAGTTAAAGGGGAGGGGAGAATCTCTGGAATTGCCACCTTGTCCCTCTTCTATCACTATTAAGGTTTACCAAAAGCCAGCTTCTTATGTTGTTTTTATTCCTCAGATCTTAGATTTTTACCAACTGGAAGCTTTGGTTCAGTGAGAACGATTTAGAGGCTTAAGCTGAACTGACTTCAAAATTTTATTTTACCTTTCTATTCACAGATTCAGAAATCCTAATTCTAAATATTAACATCCATATTTATATTCTAAATCCTAACTCTAAGCACTAATTTCCACTTAGTCCAGTCATGTCCCTGTCCTCAATTCTCTTTTAAGGTAATAGTTTCTCAACTACTAAAGAGAAGAAATGTTTGTAAAAACAAAAGTAGCCTGTCAAAACCTAACACTGTTCCCACCACGGTCACCTTTCACCAAAAAGCCCTTAGGTTCTTTGGAAGGGGGTTTATGAACTAATAAATGTTGCACCAGTGGTAAAAAGGCAAACATTACTGCGAGCACCCTACAAAGGATGTGAGGCAACTTACTTCCATTTGCAGGCCTCTTATCTGATGCATACAAAAAAAGAAACTGAACATAATGCTACTGCCTCTGTAGAATCATTTCATGATCTTCTGGTTCACCAGCAAGAGAGAAAGAAATGACTCAACATAAATACATTTTAAATATCAGATGAAGGACTGTGAAGTAGTAGAAGACTGGAAAAAACCGTATTCTGCTTGTTGATGAGAATGCAACAAGTCTCCATTTTCTACCTTATACATTTAACTCAGCCTAACATTTTATCCTGCTTTCAAAAGGAGACAGAACATCTGATTATTTCCTCAAAACAAAACTCATGGAATGTTTGACCAATCACGTAAATACTGCCTTCCCATCGCTTATATATTAAGATCCTGATTTTTCAAATGACATTTAAAAAAAGTTACCTTTCCATTCAAGTTAAAAATCTTCAAAAACTAACATAAGCATTCTAATATGGAGAATGAGCTCCAGACAGGGCAGGGGTGTCCAAGGCACACATGCAATCTCTGCCTTGGCTCCCTTATACAATACAGGTGGTGTATCCTGGCCCATGGCCAGGTCTGCTGAGATACAGCGCTGTGGGAAAAAGCTCTAGTTGAGGGAGAGGTCTAGATCCACCAAATGGTATGTCCCATGGAGTGGATGACTACCACTGTGGGCTGGACCATTAGCACATCTTTGTGTCCTCTCTGTCTACTGTGGAATTTACAGCTGTACTGCGTAAGAGATGGGGATGACTAAGGTCACTACAGTAATCTACATAAGGGAATAACGATGATAATGGTTATTAATGATGACCATTTACCATATGTGAGACAGAACTATGCTAAATATCAATTTCATTTAATCCTTATGACAATATTGGGAGATAGTGTTATCTCCATTTACCGTGAACAAAACTGACGTTCAATGAAATCAGTAACTTGTTTAAGATCAGAGAAAAGTGGCTAGGATATTCATAGTCCTTGAATATGATAATTAAAATTGAAAAGGCAGTCAAAATTCCATCTTTTAAAGCCATCAGACTCAGTTTTATGACAGTATGTTATCAAATCTTCAAGATACACCTAGCTCCCAAGTATATAACATATGGCACAGCAAGGAGAAACATAAGTAAAAGGAGGGAAAAAAAAGCACATGTCTATTTTGCTTATGAATCTAAACATTCTAAATAAAACAAAATTTAGTAGTAAGGGTGGTAAAAAGAATATATCATGACCAAGCAGTGTTTATACCAAGAAAGAAACAGGAAAATTGGGGGAAAAAATCAAGATAATTATAGTAACAGATTAAAAAAAATAATTTCAATAGATGTCAAAAACACATTTCATGTACTATAACACTGAATTTTGATAAAATATCCTAAGTGAAAAATAGAAGAACGTTTTCTTAACTGGATAAAATGACTCCCTCAGATATCCACAGCAAGCATCAAATTTAATTGAAAATATATAGAAGTGTTCCTCCTAAAACTAAGAAGAAGAGAAAAATGCCTCCTACTATGGCTGCTCTCAAATCATGTCCTGGAAACCCCTAATGATTCAGGGATTTCACAATTCAAATCTCTAACTAAAAAGAAATGAAAAAAGAAAGAAAAGCCTGTCATTGTTTTTGCAGGTGACAGAATTGTACACTTAGAAAATCCAAGAAAATCAACTGAAAAATTATTAAGACTAATGAGGTGGCCAGAAATAAATATATAAAAATGAAGTTTTATTATCCAGAGGCAAATGCCAATAGGAAAGACAACAGAAAGAAAGGATCCTAATCACAGTGTCAATAAAAACCAAAAAAATGCCTAGGAATAAGTCTAAAAAGGTATAGGAGCTAGAGGAAAAAGCTGTAAAACTTTAGAGTAGGAGAAAAGGAAATGACTGAGTAGAAGATGCACAAGCAGGAGTCCACAATGGTAGATTCGATATTATAAAGACGTTCAATCTCCCCAAATAATCCATAAATGCAATCCAAACAAAAATCTCAGTAAGATTTAAAAAATGCTTAATAGAATCCACAAACTGACTCTAACGTTCATATAGAAGAGATAAGGCAAAAGAAGAATCTCAGTGAAACAGGAATAAATTTTAAAAGTTGGTGGACAAAGGAAAATCCAGAATAAACCCAAATGCATATAGAATGTTGGTTTATAACTGCAACAGTTCAACTGGAAAGGTTTCAACAGTGTTGCAAAGAATTAAAAAATATATATTACTACCCTTTGTCCAATCTCAAAATAAAATACAAATGAATGAAAGGATTTAAAGCTAAAGTATTTGGGCAGCTGAGGTGGAAGGACTGCTTGAACCTGGAGTTTGAGACCAGCCTGTGCAACATAGTGAGACCCCTATCTCTACAAAAAAATTAAATTAGTTGGGTGTGGTGGCAAGTACCTGTAGTTTCAGCTACTTGTGAGGCTGAGGTGAGAGGATCACCTGAGCCTTGGAAGCTGAAGCTACAGTAAGCTGTGATGAAGCCACTGCACTCCAGCCTCAGTGACAGAGTGAGACCCTGTCAAAAAAAAAAAAAAAAAAAAAAAAAAAAAGCTAAGGTAAAATAAAAAAAACCGGCTGAAACATTTTTTTAAAT